>CM046429.1:4965000-5200000 GCA_025506505.1 Flaveria sonorensis
TTATTAATATTCAAATGGATTTTCGATGAGTGTTAATAAGCTTACCACATCCTCTCACATACTTGGTTTATTCTCCCCTTACTAAATTAGTCATATTTCTCTCACAAATAGGATACCTTAAATAGATATGTTGTACATCTAGTCACTCCCTTTTAGATTTAGAAGGTGATTCAAACATAACAATCATTACTTCGACATCAATTCTTAAATACATTTAAAACCAAATTTATTTCATTTAAGATAATCCATGATACAAAATAATTAAAGAGATGTTATTCAGTAATACGAAATGTATTCTCATTTTTTTCTTATTACTGGATAGAGGGTTATGAAATTTAAAACACATAATAGTTTCTACAATAAATTAGCTTTAAAAACAAAAATAAAATAACTTGATTTTCAAAATTATAATCGAGTGTTTTCCCAAATAGAAGTGGTATTTCATGTCCACCTTGATGGCAAAGGAGTACCTTTCAAAATAGTAGTGTTTTCTTGGATTTTAATCGGTAAGCTTTCAGTATAATTGAGTTTGAAAATTTTGAAACAAAATCTCAATTAAGAATTAGAAAAACTGATTCAAGTAACTAGAATTATGATGATACATAAATAAAAATAAAAAAGGTAAATAATATATATATATATACACACACACACACACACACACACACACACACACACACATATATAGGGTCAGGATCATTACAGAACCACTTTTTATTTTCAGAAACAAAAGAACCATTGATTTACATAGATGTAAATTACGAATCATTGATTTACATAAATATAAGTTAAAGCTGATGATATTTAGTTGTTTTACATGGTTTATTATTTATGTCTGATATACTCATATGTAAATAGATTAAGTATCATCAAACTTAATTTACATTTATGTAATCAATGATTCTGTGGTTCTGAAAATGAAAAATGGTTCTGTAATGATCCTAACCCTATATATATATATATATATATATATATATATATATATACACACACACACACAAATACACACATAATAGATAATAATATTTTTTATAAATATAAAATTATATAATTTGGTTCGGATAAATGTAGGTTCAAGCTCGATTTTACTTCCGATCCAAATTTGATGTGGATAATCTAGTATTAGATTTTTCCTAACTTGAATTAAAATTTATCAATTTAGGTTTATGGAGTTTTATTCTAATAAAAATAAATTTTTATAATATATATTGTTATTACGGACATGAAAGTACAATTAAATGTTGCTCAACATTATCATTCTCAAATTTCTACTCACTCTATTCTCCAATCATAACTCTTTCTAAATATAGATACGAATACATGTATCCATAGATTTCGTACATGTGTGTTTACACTTGTTAGAAGAGAAATTAACACAAACAAAGTGTAGAGATATACCGGTCTTTCATCCGATCACCGCTAGTTTTTACGGTTGAATCTTTCAAGATTTACATGGGTTTTTGATTATCTTCGCCTCAATAGCGGACCTAAAACTTGACTAAGGGGGCAGTCGCATACCCAATTTTTTTTTTCAGTGTTATATATACGTGAAAATCCCAACTGTCTCTCATAATATTTTTTTAATCGCCCCCTTAAAGTTTTAAAAATAAAAATGAGCAAGATTGTTTCAACCACGCTGTTAGGATCGGAACTACAATGGGTGTGATGACCCTCCGCAGGTCCGACAAACCACATTGTATATAACATAGTAGATTTTTAGTATTTTCACCTTTAAATAATCTCATGCAAGATGCTAGTTTAAATTTTAAATGTTTATTTCTTAATTATATCTTTGTTTATATAGTTTATCTTCATCTTTGTCACACCCCAATCGGTGGCGGAATGTGTAGGGGCGTGTGCAGATTGTCCATAACACGTGACACTATTAAAGTGATAATTTATTTAATCAACCCAATTACATAAGCGTTACAAAAAAAACATAAATTGTTCAAACGAACATAACATAAAATAAAGTTTGATTTATTAACTAAGTCCACAAGCATCCTAAGTGTCATAAACTTATAGATATCTCAAAAAGCATTCCCTACGACATGTATAAATGTCAACTAGCAAGTTGGTGAGTAAACATAGGTTTTGTTACATATACTAAATTTAAAACACGATTCAAGAGTCAAAGTATGAATTCAAACAAGTATGACAGAGCCAAATAAATTGATCAAACTTTTGTTGACAAATGTCCCTAACCAACGGGTTAGACTAAGAATATCAGTTTTGCTACCCAAATGCCATCTACAACGGCCAGTTCGAGCGGGTGTCAAACCAATAGCGCTATTATCGTTACCTTAGACTTTATAAAGTTAATGATTGTATGCTAGCAAGTAAGTAAGCAAGATTAACCACCACATGAAAGATTAATCCAACAAATTTATCATAAAATCATAGAATATACACAAGGAAAAGGAAAAGGAACTATGAATACGTATTGAATACTACATGTCATATCCCAAAAACATAAAAGGAAAAGGAACTATGAATACGTACATCAAGTTCTTGCGTATGAGTTGGACTTATGACATTATAATATAAATGGTGAAGCCCTACATTAGCACTATTATATGTATTAGAACTTATATTTAAGGTTATGATTAAGAGTATTGACCATAGTAATAAAGAAATCAAAAGCAAATGAAAAAAAAAAAGGTTGTTGCAATATCAAAACATATTCGAACAGATTCATTGTTAAAGTTTCACATGATTATTAAAAATATCAAACATTAAGTAAAAACTCTGAAACTCTCTGGTATAATATTTGAAGATGTTACGGCAACTTTTGTTTAGAAAAGTTTTTCAAATTCGGATGAGAAGCTGATAAAAAAAACAATGCAAGACAAAAGGTGCAAATATATGCACTTACTTTGTAGAAGTCGTCGCGGAGTTATCCGATAGAATTAGAAGTCATGTGAACTATGGTTGTAAAGATAACTTGAAAAAATTATTCATAGAATCTGAGTTTATTGATTTTTGATTTTTTATGACCAAGTTATGGTCGTTTGAATAGTTTGATTATAAAGTTGCTTAGAATTATTTAGAAATCGAAAGAATAATAAGAACACTGAAATAAGAATACAGTTGACGATAAACATTCTAAATATATATATTTTTAACATATTAAGGATCAAATGTATATTTACTATCCGACATTGTTCTAAAACATGTAAAACATTATCGGTATTAAATACTAATTCACGCTCATAACAATTTTGCAAAAGTTTCTATTAAGGCTCCTCAAATGAAAAGTCCTACTTTTTTCACTACACATTGTCATTTTTATAAGTATGATTGCTTCAAACATCATATATCATTATTTTTATAAGTATAGTTGCTTTAATAAGGTTCTTTTGATATATATGCAAATACAAAAGTTTGGGAACAGTTTTAATGATACTTTTTGACAATGAATCGGATCTGGCCCAATCTAACCCAAACCGGATCTAAAAAATATACTGTATTAAGATAGCCCAAACACCCTTATATATTTCCACCCCATGTCAAAGTAATTGTGACACCCTACGTAAATCACATATCGGTAGTGGACAGGAAAGATTTCTGGTTCATCAGGAATGTCTGGTCTCTAATATAACCAACCCGTTTTGGGCGTATTGGCTGTGGATGAGAGGGAACTCTACAGTTAAGTGTGCTCAGGTGGCAACAATCTAGGGATGGGTAACCTCCCTGGAAAGTTTTCACCCTGGCAAAGCGGACAATATTGGTGGTGTGAAGGGCTGGGTGTTACAGGATGGTATCAGAGTCCCTCCTATGTCATTTGGGTTGGTAGGACAAACCTCGCCAAGGATGGTGAGTTCTCGGGCTCATCGAGGATGATGAGTCCAAGGGGGGGGGGTGATTGTGACACCCTACGTAAATCCCACATCGGTTGTGGACAATAGATATTCCTGGTTCATAAGGAATGTATGGTCTCTAATATAACCAATGCGTTTTGGGCGTATTGACTGTAGATGAAAGAAAAACTACATAGTTAAGCCTGCTCAAGTGGCAGCAATCCAGAGACCATCCCTAGGAAGTTTTCACCCTAGCAACAGAAAGCAAATCCGTAAGTTTTTCATAGGCAAAGCGGACAATATTGGTGGTGTGAGTGGTCGGATGTTATAGTAATCTAGGTTTGCCACTACGTCGTCTTCTTCACACACCCTTCATCTTGATTTTTTAATAGTTGAAATGCCCTTAAAACATACGGTTATCAATGAAACTGATTCAGAGAACAATGAAATGTCAAAAGAAAACGAGGTTTAAAAGTTGGATTCTGAAAGTAACAAGGAATCTCCAAAATCAAAAAAAGAATCAGCACAAGATTCTACAAATGGTAAACGCCTACATTGTGGAAGGGGCGGCAATGAACTTGTAATAGAACCCGTGACCTCTTTTTCATTTTTCTGTTAATATTTTATTACTTCTTACATTTAAAACGTACTATTAGTTGGTGATATGTAATGTATGTCGGTGTTTACATATGTCTACAATCATATACAGCCTTTTCTCACGGACTGAATTGTTCAGCTCACGTGCGACACTTAGAATTGTTCTAAGTCGGTCTTCTTGATCTGGAATGGATGGTTATGCAGCGAAACTCTTTGTAAGGGAATGTTAGATTCGTAGTACGTAAGTGAAAGGCTTGTGATGTGTGATTACAACACAGGTAGATTACTTGTATTACTATGAACATAAGTACAATGCTTTGAGTTACAAAAAACTTAAATGTATGCAAATGGAGCACCACCTTCCTATTTATACTACTTTCCTTGTCTCTAGATTGTTTTATATCTAGATCTATCTATACATATTTTATTCATGTACTAGAAATATCTAACACTAGATATTTCTATGAAATTCTCTAGGTTACTTCTTGATCTTCCTATCTAGTCTCCATGGCTGAATTTTGTAGTGTATTCTTTCGAGATCTTTTAGGGCTGCACAAGTTGCCTCTTCATAACAACCCTTTGAGCAATGTTTTCTAGTGTTGTGCGGGACGTTCTAGAGACTTCCAATGCCGCCATGTTGCTGCAGAATTGTGTGGGTTGTTCCGAAGTCCTCCGGGCAGCCTTGTTTGCTTCAAAAGTCCCCCTAATCATTGAAAATTAAAGGGTTGCGAGACACTTTTCTAGCTTCAACTCCTCAACTGTCTGAAAAGGCTTCATGGAAGAATTGTTGTGGAATATTCAAGTTGTTTTCAGGCTCCACTTGGTATGGTTACAAAATGATTATTGCGTTGATGTTTAATCTCTATATCAATCCATGATTTGTCACTTATTTCTGCACTGATGTTCTTCGTATTTTTGAAAGCAAATATTGATCATATATATGAAATGCACCTTTGGGGTTTTCTTGTTTGTCCTCTCTTATCCTATAAGCTTCTTAAATCAATGTGAAGGTTACATGAATTTGAAATCCAATGTGATTTGAGGTTAAAGTCGAATAGTTGTATAGTGGATTTATATAAAGATGTTGTGACGTTAACATCTTTGGTTCTATAATGGATTTATCTTACTCTTAGTGATCGTCTATGTATGGTCCTTTTTGTATTTACCTATGTTTCATGATAGTAGTATGATGAAGTTTTAATTGCTTATTTTGTAGAGATAACAAGTAATTATCAAAGTTTACAAGCTCAATAGGCATCCCCAAAAGAATCACGACCATTCTTTTAGGCACCATTGCTCCTTCTAAGAAGTTGGGGATGTTTTTGTGAGATTGTATTACAAAGTTCTCTCTCATTTTGAAAAATGCTTGTAAATTTTACAAGAATGATAGCATCGTATCTTGTTGAGGAGATGTTTAAGGTGTCTTGTAACAACAATAAAGCCATTAAGGTATGTAGTTAAGAAACACTTTGTCTCAACCCGGAACTACTAACAATATTAATTTTAGTAATTAGCTTTGGTAATTTATGCAATTTAATTAGCTACAACTTTTTTGCTCTCTTGGATGAGATATGATGCTTTCATCCTTAAAAATTTACAACTATATTTTGAAAGATAACAAAAAATATTTATATTACTATCTCATATAAGAAATTCTAATTTTTTTGGCGAAGCGGTGTTGCCCATAGAAACGAGTGGTGTTTCTTAAGAACATAGTTATGATTAATGTTTTGTTTTCTTTTTACACTGTCATCTTTTTGTGAAAGGACACTTACTCGTAAACCGAAATATTGATGCGAGTTGTGCAAAATTCTTTCTACAAAACAAACTAATATATACTTGTTTTAAGTGTTTGTGTTAATGGTGTGTATTTAATTAGTAATAGTGGTCATGAATATTAAGATCTTATGATTTGCTTAGTCGACTTACCAGATATAATTTCAATTTCATTTTTATTGCATTTATTTTAATGACACATTAAGTCGAATAGATCATTTAGATATTCAAGACTGAACAAGATATTAGTACAACCCATAATACGCCTTCTAGAGTGGACTAGTACTTCTTCGCATAAGCCACGTGACACGATCACTAGTACGATGATCAAAATAATAGGCTCATGTGATGACGTGACATATGTTTTAATGGGTTGATGTACATAGTATTTCCTTTGTCAAACACACAACTTTCCTTTTAGAATTATCTTATTTAATATTTATTTCTACCGAATACAAACAAGAACTTTCTATTAAATAGCATAAATGTAATCACCATGATCCCTTTACTAAAAGTTATGCCTATGAAAGGTTTGCTCAAATGCACCCTTGGGGTTTCCTTGTTTGTTCTCTCTTTTCTTACATCTTCCTTAAGTCAAAGTTGAAGGTTATGTGATTTGAGGTTAACCTCGTTAGTTCTATAATGGTATCTTATAATATAATCATGCCCATGTTTAACCCATCATAAATTTAAATTAGTTTCATGATAATAATTTGAAGCTTTAATTAGTTATTTTGTAGATATGACAAGAAAAGAGAGTTTATAAAGCTTAATTAGTTAGTGACTGGTGATGTTTTTTGTGAGATTGTATATAAAGTTTTTTGTTATTTTTATAAAATAATGCAAATTTTACAAGGATGAATGCATCCTATCTTGTCTAAAATATGATGAAATGTATTCAATAACAAGGTATAGCATGAAATCAAGAAACACTTTAAATGTATGAGCATGTAATTAGTTATTTACCACTCAAAATATTAATTTAAATAGTTATTTTGATATTTTATAAAGTTTAATTAATAGTAATCATTTTTGCCTTCTAGGTGCATAAATAAGCATCACTTATACATGTTTACGGTTCAATTAGAAAAAGATTAAGCATTCTCATGTGATGAACACAACTATTCTTTTATTATATGCATGTTTATAAGGTAGTGATAGAGTTGGCTATTGTGGATGGCACAGAGCTATTACGGAATTACAACATCTTGAAATCCTTAAAACATGTTTGTTGGCACCACAAGATAGAGCTTTTATGTTTAAAATGATATCCTTCAGTTCATTGGCATGAGCTATTTAAATGGCCTTACCGATTCATAGCTAAGGATATTCAGATAACTCATATCTATAAACTAAAGATAGTCATTTTACACATAAAATTTTTGTGTGCGAATAAAAACATTTAAGAGAAATATCCTAAGATGTTATATTTCCTCAATAAGAATATGACACATACAAAAACCAACTTTGCTATAATAAACTTACAAGGAGTAGAATAATAATTATGTTCACCATATGAGTATGAATAATTTTTTTTAGTTTCGTTTACCAAGACATATATAATGCAATTGTTTGCACTAAGAGAGTAACAACTTACTATGAATTTTACTACATGTAACAATGTAAATAATATTTATAGTAGTAATAGTAATTTACACATAAAGTTGAAGTCTTACTAAATCATGATGATCCTTAAGTAGATTACACTTGCATTACTTTCTAGAGCTGTAGTTAGCCTTTTGTTTTTTTTCTAATTTGTCATCTTTTTGTTAAATGAGACTAAGTGGTATACCTGAATCATAACAGGATGTATACACAATCGTTTTCTTAAAACAAACTTATATATACTTGTTTTGGTTTGTTACTTTTATGGTGTGCATTTAATTAGTATTTATGGCTATGAATTGATTAAAAGAATACTCACATACACATCTTGTGTGTAGAGTTTATATGTTTGCAATATGTATTTGAGTTGGTTGATTTTAGTGTTGTATTGTTATCATAATTCTAGTTTGTTTCTAGACTTGTATGTGTGTAGTGTTTATATGTTTGCTCTTATGAGTGTCTGTCACTATGCAAACATTTATATGTGTATTAGTGTATAGACATATGTGTATGTAAGTGTATGCATATGTGTATGTGCATTATACCTCTTTTTTGAAGACCATCTTTGAGATAATTCGAGTCATCTTGAGAATTGTTGCTACAACAAAATATGGGCATAGTGTTGTTGTTGGGTTGGGTAGCATCTAGCATCTTTTAGTCTTTCCCAATTCGGATGAGGAATTATGACTAGCCTCTGTCTCAAAGTTGAAACTTATTATCCTCAGAGTAGGGAACTAAAATATTCATAGAGAATGTATACATTTGACATGTAATAAACTAAATATTCATAAAGAATGTATACATTTGACATCTAACAAAATAAATAATAAATTAAACATTAAGCAAAAGTTAAAAGACCTGAAAGTTAAAAAATAATTACCTCGATTCGCAGGAAAAAAAATCCTCAAGCATCACCATAGAGGAGACGAGCATTACTTGACGAGATATCATTTGCATGAAAATCAACCGACTTAGGAAAGTGAACCACTCATGTTTTGTGTGGAGATAGCTGGTACATGCCTCGTTTTACAGGCTTGGTTCGTAAAAACATAGAATTTACCGTCCGATGTGGGACATAATATAATAATATATTTTACTATCTCCTATGGCAAAATAGTTGCCCAAATAAGCATAAGATTACTATTGTTTTCTTATAAGAAACTTATGATCCAATCACCACACTCAACATGTTATTCTATATGTAGTCAAGAATATCACACTTACAATACCTATGTTATATTGCTATATCTAATTAATAATATATGGAATCTAAACTACAAATTAAGATTAAGATATAGTGTTACATAGAAACATAAAGATAAATATCAAATATAACCACCAGAAAGCTGCCTTCTTCACAAAAATCTTCAAAGAGATAAAAAAAAATATGTTAGGAAATATGAATGATATAAACTTTTAATTGGATAAACAAGAAGAAACAATAATATATTAGAAAGTATGCAACAGAACCAAGTTGTTTACCTACATTTCAAAAAAATCATACATGCATCCCAAATACAATCACCAAAAAGTGGGCTTCTTCAAGTTCTGTTTTTTGACGAAACAAGATAATAGTGAAACCCAAATTACACCTTCCAAATAGAACAGGTACTTCCATCGAATGAACCATGTGAAATGGTCACTAAAGTCGTGTCTTTTATTTAATCGAGTCGTATTAATTAAACATTTTTCACAAATTCTCTATGGAGACAGTCTTACTTACCCTTACACAATTAAGGTAGCTAAGACATATATATTAACTTGTTTTTTATCGAGTCTCGATAACCAGATCAGATATTCAAGACTGAACGAGATATTAGTGCAACCCAAACTACGCCTTCTAGAGAGAACAAGTATTTTCATCGAATGAGCCATGTGAAACGGTCACTATTACAATGATCAAAATAACTTGAGTGATGACTATCATGTTTAAATGGATTGATATAATGTACATAGTATTTTTCTGTTTCAAACACACAACTTTGTTACACTATTATCTTATTTAATATTCATTTCTCCCGAATACAAACAAGAACTTTCAAGTAAAAGTTTATGTCAATGAAAGGTTTTCCTAAATGCCCTTTGGGGTTTCATTGTATTTTCTCTCTTTTCTTACAACCTTCTTAATTCATAATTAAAGGTTTTGTCATTTAAATTCCATTTTAATTTGAGGTTAACCTGTTAATTGTATCTGAGGTTAACTTCTTTGGTTTTATAATGGATTTAATTTACACTATAACTATGTCATGTATGACCAATAATAAATTTACATTATTATCATGATAATAATATAGTGAAGCTTTAAGTAGTTTTTTGGTAGATATAACAAGAAAGAGAGTTTATAAAAGCTTAACTAGCATGCTCTTAAGAGAATCATCACCATTTTTGTTGGCACCATCACTCCACCCAAGAAGTTGGTGACGCTTTTGTGAGATTGCACCGTAAAATTTCGTAATTTTTCATGAAATATTGTAAATTTTACAAAGATGAATCCATACTATCTTGTGTAAAAGATGATGAAATGTGTTCAATAACAATAATAAAGCAGGTATGTACTCAAGAAACACTTTGATTATATGAGCATTTAATTAGTTATTACTCAAAACAATTATTTAAATAGTAATCTATGTTATTTTATAAAGTTTAATCAGTAGTAATCTTTATTGCTTTCTAGGTGCATAAATAAGCATCACATATATATGTTTACGGGTAAAGTATTTGATAAAAAGATTAGGCATTCTCATGAACACAACTATTCTTCTATTTTATGCATGCTTATAACATAGTAGCACAATCGGTTATTGTAAGTGTCACGTGCCTATTACGGAAATATAACATCTTGGAATGCTTCAAACTTTTTGTTGGCACCACTAAAAAAGTTTTCATGTATAAAATTATCAGTTCATCGATATGAGCTACATTAATACCTCTAACGAATAATAAGTAGAGTTGTTCAAATAGCTCATATATATAAATAAAGGTAAGCATTTTACACATAAAATTTTTGGTTTGTGATCCGAACCAAAACGTTTGAGAAAAATTTTCGATGATGTTATATCTCCTTAACAAGCCTATGACACTTATAATAACCAACTTTGCTACAATAAACGTACCTAGAGTAGAATAATAGTTATGTTCATATTATTACACATAAATTTTTTATTTATATGAACCGATACAAATATATATGTGAATATAAATAATGCAAATTTATGCACCTAGAGAGTAACAAGCTACTATGAATTTATATATCTACATGAAATACCACACGTAACAATTTAAATAATATTTTGAGTACTAATTTATTAATTAAACATAGAGTTGAAGTCCACCTTGATTGTTGTTCTAGCACATTTCATGATTCTGACGATACTAAATGCTTTTGTCCTTGTAAATTTACAAGTATCTTCTTGAAACAAACTATATAGTACAATCTCATAAAAACATCCTCAAACTTCTTTGGACAAAGTGGCGGTGCCCTTAGGAAATCGTGGTGATTCTTAAATAGATTACACTTGCATTACTTTGTATAGGGAGAGTTAACCTTTTGTTTTTTTTTAGTGTCTCGTCTTTTTGTTTAACAAGATGTATTGGTAAACCTGAAACATTTTGAAAAATGCTTGTAAATTTTGCAAGAATGATAGTATCGTATCTTGTTGAGGAGATGTGTAAGGTGTCTTGTAACAACAATAAAGCCATTAAGGTATGTAGTTAAGAAACACTTTGTCTCAACCTGGAACTATTAACAATATTAATTTTAGTAGTTAGCTTTGTTAATTTATGCAATTTAATTAGCAACAGCTTTTTTCCTCTATAGGTGCATAAATTTGCAGCACATTATATTGTTTTTGGTTTAAGGAATTGAAAAGGAGATTATGTGTTCTCATATAAGAACACAACTATATTCTATCTATTATATGCATGCTTAGAATACAGTAACAAAGTTGGTTATTGTAGATATCACAGGTTTATTGACGGAAGATATCGTTTTAAAATGCTTCTCCCGAACATTTATGTTGGCACTACAAGCTAGAGCTTTCATGTGCACAATGACTTTCTTTTGTTCATATATGAGCTATCCAAATACCTCCAACCATACAAGTGTCATTGAGATATTTAGCCAACTCTTATTTATGACCTGAAGGAAGTCATTGTATACATAAAAACTTTACCCTGGGGTTCCAGCATAAAAGCTTGAGAAGAGCATTCTAAGAAGATATATTTCCTTAGCCTATAATACCTACAATAACCGACTCTAATGTTGTGTCCTTAGCAACACGCAAAGAGTAGAATAATAGTCATAGTCATGCTCATCATATGAGGCTAATCTCATTTTCAATTTCATGAACCAAAAACATATATATATATGTAATGCAAATTTATGCACAGAGAGAGAAGAAATTACTATAAATTACAGCATAAATGACGACATTAACTATGCAGACTAAAATTGTGAGTAGTTTTATTAGTTACTCGTTGATGCAAAGTGTTTCTTTATTATGTACCAGGACAGATCCCATTATCTCTTGGATAAGATACGATGCTTTCATCCTTAAAATTTTACAAAAAGATAACAACAAATATTTATACTACTATCTCATATAAGAAATTCTAATTTTTTTTAATAAGTGGTGTTGCCCATAGAAACGGGTATTTCTTAAGAAGAACATAGTTATGATTAATGTTTTGTTTTCTTCTTACACTGTCATCTTTTCACGAAAGGAGACTTACTCGTAAACTGGAATATTGATGTGAGTTGTGCAAAATTCTTTCTAGAAAACAAACTAATATATACTTGTTTTAAGTGTTTGTGTTAATGGTGTGTATTTAATTAGTAATAGTGGTCATGAATGCTAAGATCTTATGTGAACCAAGTCATATAAAATGCAATTGTATGCACTGAGAGTAACAAGTTACTATGAATTTTACTACATGTAACAATGTAAATAATATTTATAGTAGTAATAGTAGTTTACACTTAAAGTTGAAGTCTTCCTTGATCATATACCTTGATTGTTCCTTAACACATTAATTTCATCATCTCATTGATGATACAAAATGCTTTCGTCATTGTAAATTTACAAATAATTTTATAGAAAAAAGACAAAGAACCGTATGGTACAATATCATAAAAGCATCCACTTCTTGAGCAAAGTGGTAGTGCCCTTACTAAATCATGATGATCCTTAAGTAGATTACACTTGTATTACTTTCTAGAGCTATAGTTAACCTTTTGTTTTCTTCTAATTTGTCATCTTTTTGTTAAATGAGATTAAGTGGTAAACCTGAATCATAACAGGATGTATACACAATCGTTTTCTTAGAACAAACTTATATATACTTGTTTTGGTTTGTTACTTTTATGGTGTGTATTTAATCAGTAATTGTGGCTATGAACTGATTAAAAGAATACTCACATACACATCATGTGTGTTGAGTTTATATGTTTGCAATATGTATTTGAGTTGGTTGATTTTAGTATTGTATTGTTATCATAATTCTAGTTTGTTTCTAGACTTGTATGTGTGTAGCATTTATATGTTTGCTATAATGTGTGTCTATCACTATGCATGCATTTGTATGTGTATTAGTGTTTAGACATTTGTGTATGTAAGTGTATGCATATATATGTGCATTATATCTCTTTTTTAAAGACCATCTTTGAGATAATTCAAGTCATCTTGAGAATTGTTGCTAAAACAAAATATAGGTATGGTGTTGTTGGGTTGGGTTGGGTAGCATCTAGCATCTTTTAGTCTTTCCCAATTCGGATCAGGAATTATGACTAGCCTCTGTCTCAAAGTTGAAACTTATTATCCTCAGAGTAGGGAACTAAAATATTCATAGAGAATGTATGCATTTGACATATAATAAACTAAATATTCATAAAGAATGTATACATTTGACATCTAATAAAATAAATAATAAATGAAACATTAAGCAGAAATTACAAGACATGAAAGTTAAAAAAATAATTACCTCGATTATCCGTCTTAGCGCAACACAGGAAAGAGAATCCTCAAGCATCACCATAGAGGAGACGAGCATTACTTGATGAGATGTCACTTGCATGAAAATCAACCGACTTAGGCAAGAAAACACTCATGTTTTGTGTGGAGATCGATGGTACACACCTTTTTTATAGGGTTGGTTCGTAAAAACATAGCGTTTTCCGCCCGATGTGGGAGATAATATAATAATAAATTTTATAATCTCCTGTGGCAAAATAGTTGCCTGAATAAGCATAAGATTACTGTTGTTTTCTTAGGAGAAACTTATGATCCAATCACCACACTCAACAAGTTATTCCTATATGTAGTCAAGAATATCACACTTACATTACCTATGTTATATTGCTATATCTAATGAACAATATATGAAATCTTGACTACAAATTAAGGGTAAGATATAGTGTTACATAGAAACACAAAAATAAATATCAAATATAACCACCAGAAAGTTGCCTTCTTCACAAAAATCTTCAAAGAGATCAACAATATGTTAGAGCATATGAATGATATATACTTTTAATTGGATAAACAAGAAGAAACAATAATATATTAGAGATTATGCAACAGAACCAAGTTGTTTACCTGCATTTCAAAAAATCAAACATAAATCCCAAATACAACCACAAAAAAGTGGGCTCCTTCGAGTATAGTGAAACCCAAATTACACCTTCCAAATAGAATAGGTACTTCCATCGAATCAACCATGTGAAATGGTCATTATATACATTTGGCATTTAATAAATTATATATCCATAAAAAATGTATGCATTCGATATATAATTATAAATAATAAAGTAAATAATAAACAATACATGACTTGAAAGAATAAAATACTTACCTTGATTATTCTCTTAGAGCCAGTGCGCCACGCACAAGAAAAAATCCTCAGTTGTCTTCATAGAGGAGACGAGCATTACTTGATGAGAGTCACTTGCGTGAAAATCTATCGACTTAGGCAAGTTAACCACTCATGTTTTGTGTGGAGGTCAATGGTACATGCGTCTTTTTATAACCTTGGTTTGACAAAATTAGTATTTCTCGTTCGGTGTGGGATAGAATGTCATAATAAGTTGTATAAACTCCTATGGCAAAATGGTTGCCCAAATAAGAACAAGCTACTTTTGTTTCTTAGAAGAAACTTATGATCCAATAATCATACTCATCAAGGATTAAGATATTCACCTTGGATGAGATATTATTCTATATATATAGTCATGTAGATCACACTTACAATACCTATGCTATATTGTTATATCTAATGACTATATGCAATCTAAACTACAATTTAAGAGACAATACAATGTTACATAAAAACAATCATTGATATCAAATATAGCCACCAAAAAATTACCTTCTTCACAAAAATCTTCAAAGAGATCATTTACATATGTTAAGAATATGGATGATATAAACTTTTAACTTGATAAACAAGTAGAAACAATAATATAATAGAGATTATGCAGTAGAACCAAGTTGTTTACCTACATTTTATAGAAATCAAACATACATCTCAAATACAACCACCATAAAGTTGTCTTCTTCACTCAAATCTTCAAAGAGATCGAAGTATGTTTAGAATATGGATGATAAAAAACTCTTGATCGGATAAATACATAAAAACAATAATACATTTGGATTAGGAAAGAGTAGAGAATGAATTTTATTTCTTCACTTGACGTTTGTCTTTTGTTAGACAGATAAACTTTGACTGTTTATAAAAACAATCAATTTCTAGTTTTTTTTATTCAACGTCACTTATCGGGAATAAATATCGTCTCTTTATTTTTATTTTTCTATATATCTGTATTATTTTTTAAGTATTCTAATAAAAGTTAACTTCTAATTCTTTATTCAACTATCACTCATTTTTAGTAGTGACTAGTGTGTTCAAATTCTTTTACTCCTTTAAAATACATGAGGATAAAAGTTGTTTTCATCATTTGTGGAAGATTCATTGACAAAATGTTACATTTCAAGATATAAAACCATTCATGAAGGAAATACTAATTCAAAGTTACTAGGGTTTTAAGAGCAACCGTAATAGCTCCGTGAACTTGGACGTGAGAATGACGTGGAACCCGTGAGGGAGTGGAACAAAATGCTAGTAGGGCGTGAGAGGGGTCGTGGAGTGCTCTCCGTGAGCCTGGCCATGGTGGAAGGGTTTGAAAGCAAAGAAAAAGAAAAAGTTTTTTTTTTATTTAAATTTAATTCGATAAAAATCTTCTCACCCTCATTAACCCATTACATCCTTTAGTAAATGTGAGGTAACCATAAAATTTGCTTATGACGACACTTTTTGCTCACATTCGTTATACCATTACACACGCCTAAATGGTTGTTCATTGTTCAGTTTTCAACTTATTAGAAATCTAAAAGTTATGTAAATGAATTCGAATAAAAAAAGTTTAAGACACTAATTCAAATCACCAAAATCATGAGAAGAACAAATAAACATTAAAAGAGTAAATAATATTTGTATAATGAATAAAAATATATTGTTTATTGTAAAAATAAAATTATATACTTCCAGTCCATAATCAAATATTTGAGTTGATTCGGTTTGGTTCAATACAATTCACTTCAAACTCGACTCGACTCCGAACTCAAAATTCGATTTGGATAATACTTGACTAAATTCATACCAAACAAAAGCAAATAAAATTGCATGTTTTTCAATTAAAAGACTGTTTGATAGGATCTTAATGATCATTAAAAGATTATCTGTTAATATTATCTCTTAACCATTAAACATTAAAATTAACAGACTATAAACTCTTATAAAATAGTTTTTTAATAATCATTAATAGGCTATCAAACAGTCACTAAATAAATTTAAGATTAGGATTTTGAGATGGATTCTAATAAAAGAAATATTAATATATAGCACACATTGTGATTACGGACATGAAAGTACAATTAAATGGTGTTTAACACTCCAAAGTCTACACCCTATCATTCTCAAATTTCTATTCACTCTGTTTCTCTAATCACAACTCTTGCTCTAAATATAGATACGGATACGTGTATTTATAGATTTCTTACATGTGTGTGTCTTTACACTTGTTAGAAGAGAAATTAACACACACACAGTGTAGAGAAATACGGTTCTTTCATCCGATCATCGCTAGATTTTACAGTTGAATCTTTCAAGATTCACATGGGTTTTTGATTATCTTCGTCTTCTTCACTCACCCTTCTGCAGGTATCATTTTCTTTCTTTTTTACTCACACAAACTCACGATTATGTGTGTAAAGTTGCAAACTTTTTAATCTTTTTTTTTTTTAAGATTATTATTTTGGAAATGGGTTTGTTAATCTTTATTACTTATGGAGTTCATTGTGTTGAAGTTGGGGATTTGGTTGATTATTGTTGGTGAGCTCGTTTAATTGCATTGCATGTTGTGATTAGTAATTTGGTTTCTTAAGTTCTTGATTTGGATTTGGGATTTTGTTGGATTAAAATATCAGTAGAGATTATCATGTCATGTATAACACTTATTGTTGTTTTCATGAGACTTCATTGCAATGATTCATAGTTGTCGAAGGCGCAAGGCGCACTCAAGACGCAATGGGTGACCTTGGGCCTAGGTGCAAGGTCCAAGCTCTTTTAAACGAGATGCATAGTATAAAAATATGATTTTTAGGGGGTTTAAACATGTTTTAGGCTTCTTTTGCGCTAGTTTAGGCTATTTTGGATCGATTCCAGGCTTGTTTAGAGCTAGTGTAATTGTTTCAAATCTGTTTAGATAATTTTTGGCTGAAACTTGGCCTAAAAATGTGTCTTAGCATCTGAAAATGGGGCTTTTACAATGAGGCAACAAGGCCACGTTGGGGTGTGCCTGAGGGCCTAGGCGCGTGCCTTGTGGGCTTTTGACAACAGAGCAATGATTAGAGTCTTTTTATTTTGGATGTGCATTTTGAAAGAAATTATTGGGATTGAGTAATTAGAATCATTAATTGGTTGGTTAGTTTTGAGAATGATGAGATGATTTTTGCATTGATCTGAACAAAAGGCTGAAAAAGTCTTCTGTTTGTGTAAATTATATTCTTTTGACTTTAAATAGTCAATAATTAGAATCAGATTTGCCAAACACACGAAACTTGCAGTTATGACTGTGTAAATTATATTCTTTTGACGTTAAATAGTCAATAATTAGAATCAGATTTGCAAAACACACGAAACTTGCAGTTATGACTGTTAATGCACATCCAAACACCCCCTTAGATGGTTGTTCTGTACTTATGGTGGTTGTTTTATAATATCCACTACTTACTGGTTATGTAGAGAGAGATTGAAATGTGAGTTGATTCTCATCTGTAAGTGGTTGATTGAAACTGATAGAGCGATAGGTAAATCAATGCATATAGTCATTAAAAATGTTATTAATGTGTGTATATATCTGTATGAATGTATGTATGTATGAATGTCAGAGTACTTTCACTCATTTAGATGATATATTTTGATTGTGGCAATTTAATTCTTGGAGTTCTGATTCACATGTTCTTTATTGTGAATAATTTGAACACCTTCAAGCCCACATTGTGCTTACTTGGAATAAATGGAGATCCACAGGATTTCGTTTTTTCTTGATTCCCTGTAAAAGTCAAAGATTTGACTTTGATTAATAGTTTGTAGTCTGTAGGCAGTTCATTGTAAAGCCAATGGATTTCTCAAAGGCAGTTGGAAGTGGGATGTTATCCGGATCTGACGATGTCGCTCTTTTCTCAAGTTCGTTACCAGTTTTACCCAATGAAAAGTGTATGCATCTTCTAGCCTCATAGCTACATTCATTAGTGGTCAAAGGGCATAACTTGACTGTTTTTTGTTCAACATGTAGTGATTTTGAGCAATACCAAGAACGGTTACCATCAGTCTGTAGAAACCGATAATTTGCTTGAGAATTTTGAAGATCATGCAATTGGAAGGTTGTTACCCGATGAAGATGATCTTTTAGATGGTGTGATGGATGCTTTTGACCCAACTTTGATTCCTATCTACACTAATGAGTCGGAAGATTTTGACCTTTTTGGAAGTAGTGGAGGTATGGAGTTGGAATCTGATATGATCAATAACTTGAACTTTGGCATATCAAAAGTAAGTTTGGGTGACGGGGTTGTCGCTAATGGTGGGACCCTATACAGTATTCCGAATGGTGTGGGGGCCGTTGCAGGGGAACACCCGTATGGCGAGCATCCTTCGAGAACATTATTTGTGCGCAACATTAACAGTAATGTTGAGGATTCAGAATTAAGAGCTTTGTTTGAGGTAGTTAATACTTGATATTGCACCATTTTTTACATTATACTATCAGTTCATTGCTAATGTGGTCGCTAGACTCAAAGTAGTTACTAAGGTTTTGTTTTGTTTCGATTTGCTTCTTTGACCATTTGATAAACTAACTCTTCATGTATTTTGTAGCAATATGGTGATATTAGAACACTCTATACTGCATGTAAACACCGGGGCTTTGTAATGATATCTTATTATGATATTCGTGATGCTAGAACGGCCATGCGTGCGTTACAAAATAAGCCCCTAAGGAGGAGGAAGCTAGACATTCACTACTCGATTCCAAAGGTTCAAATTACACCCTCGCCCTTCTTTTTCGCGTTTTCTTTCATTTCGTCACATAATTAATGTAATAACTAATTAATATTTATTTTGTAATTAGGATAATCCATCTGACAAAGATATAAATCAAGGAACATTGGTTGTGTTTAACTTAGACCAATCTGTTACGTATGAAGATCTCCTTCAAATCTTTGGGGCATACGGTGAGGTTAAAGAGGTAATTGTTTTCCTTATTTTTTACCTATAATGACATCCGATAAGGGCATATTTAAACTTTTAGTATAAATTATATGTGATTACAGATACGGGAGACACCATACAAAAGGAACCATAAGTTCATTGAATATTATGATGTTAGAGCTGCAGAAGCAGCATTGAGGTCTCTCAACAGGTGTGATATAGCCGGGAAACGCATAAAGCTTGAACCTAGTCGTCCTGGAGGGGCGCGTCGAAAGTAAGTAACTTTCTTCTCCGAATTGATGCTTATGTGTTCATGTTTGACTATTAGTCAAACAACTAAAGCGTGCGTTAATAATTGTTGTACGTGCCTCTGTGACTTCAGCCTAATGTGGCAACAAAGTCATGAGTTTGACCAAGATGACGCTCAAAGCTTTAGACTCCAAGTGGGTCCCTCAATTGCCAACTCGCCTCCAGGTCAGACTTTTTGTAACACTTTTTTGTTGTAATCTTTTTAAAGAACTCTACATGCCCATTAAATTACTTATTTGTATACATTTCGTGCAGGTGTTTGGGCACATTTTGGAAGTCCTATAGAACATAGTCCTCTACAAAGTTTGACCAAATCACCTGTTTTCACTTCGGTGAGCCTCGGTTTACCCGCATCGGCTTCAATTATGCATACACAACCCGCAAGAATAGCACCAATTGGCAAAGATCATGTTAGAACTAGTTATCTTGACCTATCTTTCTCAAATGGGAGTTCAATACAAGATCACAATTTGAGTCGGTCAAACGGGTCAATGCCCACTTTTGGTGCATCGGGACCAACCACTTCAGGTATCGAAACGCTATCCGGCCCACAGTTTTTGTGGGGAAGTCCTAATAGACCTAGCCATGGGTTCCAGACCACCGGTCAATCACCAACCATGGTTCACCCATTCACAGGCCAACTGAATCCGTTTCTTGGTTCATCTCACCAACACTATCATGTCGGATCAGCTCCATCCGTTGTCCCGTTTGACCGACATTTCGGTCGGAATCATGAGCCTCCCGAAACACTATTCATGAGTCCTCCAACTTTTGGAAGTCTAGGCTTGCATCAGTTAGACGGAGGTTTCTTAAACCCTCGTGGGTCAAACGGGTCCACTAGTTTCAGCAACATGTCTCCCAGAATGAGTCATATGTTCCCGGAACTAAAATCCATGAACTTAGACAGTATGAGTGAATGGCCCCAAAACCATCGGGTTGATCACAACACCAACCAAATGGATAACAAGAAACAGTTTCAGCTTGATCTTGATAAGATTAGCAACGGGGAAGACACCCGAACAACTTTAATGATTAAAAACATCCCTAATAAGTAAGACCTGCTTCTTTGTCTCTTAATCAAGATATAAAACTTTTAAGTTTTAAACTTGCATCAAATATTAATTTACATGTGTTGTGCTGCAGGTATACTTCAAAGATGTTGCTAGCTGCTATCAATGAAAATTATAGTGGTACTTATGATTTTCTCTACCTACCGATCGATTTCAAGGTATAAAACTATACTTAAATTTGGTACTTAAACTACTCATGTTGTACTCATACTCTACTTAAATTGGTCATGTCTTGACTCTTGACTCTTGAACGCGCTCCTATATGTCAATAACATTTGTTGTTTTGTCCGCAATTTAGTTAAAACTGACCGTTCTCACTGCTTTCTGATGCAGAACAAATGCAATGTTGGGTATGCATTTATCAACATGCTTTCACCGATGCATATAATCCCGTTTTACCAGGTTCTCTTTAACATCTAAATTTTACTTGTTAACATGTTGACTGATATGCCCTTAAACTACCATAACTGTATTATGTAATTTGTGGTTTAGGCTTTTAACGGTAAAAAATGGGAGAAGTTCAACAGTGAAAAAGTAGCCTCATTAGCATATGCTAGAATCCAAGGAAAGGCGGCACTTGTAGCCCATTTTCAAAATTCCAGCTTGATGAACGAAGATAAACGATGCCGGCCTATTCTTTTTCAATCTGAGGGCTCTGATGTTGCTGATCAGGTAACAAATAATGCAGTTGACTTCATAAAAGTCAACGTTTGATTAAACCTAGATATGTTATTGATTAGCATTTTTGTGTCATTTATATACAAGTTGCAGGAACATCTGCCATCTAGTAGCTTGAAAATACAAGTCCATCCATACTCAAGGGACCCATCGGCTAGCCAACTAGATGATGGAACTGCTAACTGTTAGTGCAAGGGCGCAACCGGCCATATTTTTGGAATCTTAAAGTGGTTGACTTTTGACTGTACATAAGTTATGTAAATAGCTAGAAGACCCGTGGTCAAGTGAAAACCAAGTGCGGGTTGGTTTTGAGAAGAAAAGAAAGGGTGTTTTGGTGGGTTGAAAGAGGCGAATGACCTTGAAATTGTATAGGTGGAGATTGCAAATGTAAGAATATGGTGTAATCTCCTGTTTTTCGCCTCTTCGTTTTTGGGTTTGTATGTTGGTTGGTTAGTTAACTTATTTTGAAGTGATATGCTGTTTTTTGTGACAGTTGTATAAGAAGGCTTTGTATAACTTTGTTTGATGTTAATATGACACAAAAGTCTAAAATGGTGTAAAGATTGCTCATGAAACCAAAACCATTTTATTGTAAAGCAACTCCACAAAACCATTTTTTTGTCATCCTCTCTGGTTCACAAAAATCATCCCAAATTATCATACTTGTTTTTGAAAAAAAATTCTTGAGTTTTATCTGATTGATCAATTCGGATTGAATATTGAATTATTTCAATCTAAAAATATGATTCACGACTCTCAGATTATCCAAGTTATCAAATTATGAATCCCCCGCAAAACGTGTAGCTAAAAAACATCTCACAAACAAAGATGCCCAGTAGAGTTTTTGTAGCAAGAATATGGAGCTAACAACGAATTTTAATATTTTCTTCTTGTTTGACGAAGTTTGACCTCATCAATTGTCATTTTATCGAAGTAAACATAAAACCTATATTATATAGATGAATGTTTCTAGTCCTGACATTTACAACCAAGGGACAAGATTCTTTAAAACCAAATCATCTTGTTCAGAGACCGGGAACCTTAGCATTTGTTGTAGCTAGAACACTTAACCGCAACACCTGGGATTAGAAACAATAAGTGAAAAATGTGAGCAAGATCAATGTAAATGGGAAAATGGGCGGGTGAGGTAACAGTTGCATGTCACATGGGATAAATTAAATGTGAAGGTCAAACGAGCCGGGCCGGTCAACCCAGTAACAGTTGCTACATGTTTGGCAACTTTCTATGGGTTTTAATCCGTTCAACCTGGTTCATTTCAACTATGTTTTTACTTGTCCCATTTGAGCTATTGCCCGTGTTTACAGTCCAAATTGAACTGTTTTAACTGAATAAAAGAATTTTAAATTAGCCACCTCTAAGCAGACCACATATATCAATTTATTGTTACAAAGAAAACCGCACACCTGAGCTTCATCCTTGTTGCTTTTGGCACTTGGATAGACGTTCAGCCACTTCATTCCATCCTGCAAACACAAACGAGTTAAGAAAAATAAAGTTGCAGGTCGAAAACATTTTCCATCATTAAAGTTGGTAATGATACCTGGCAACTTCTTATAATCAGGATCTATACCATTTCCGTTTATATCCAAATGGTTTGGTGTCACGTATTTCCCCACAGTGACCACCACACCAGACCCATCATGAAGTTCAAATACAGATTGAATAAGGCCCTGATAATGGCCAACTATGCTATCAGAGTAACTAATAGAAAAGTGCTACAAGTTTATAATCAGAAAGATAATATATTCAACTGATAAGATTGTTGTTTTCTAGATCATGAATTAGATAAACAAACCTTTCCATAGGTTCTTTCACCTACAAGAATGGCTCTACAATTGTCATGAAGTGCAGTTGCAACCTGAAGGAGTATGAGTGGTTAGACTTGTATCACTAATGAGATGGCAATTTTAACCGTCTACAGGGGTCAAGTCAGGTCATTAAAAACATTAGCTAAACGAGGAACATATGCGTTAAAAGTCGAAAAAGTATAAATTTTTCCACGCAGCCTCCTTAATCGTTTATTTCAAAGATTAAAAGAATTATTGTAAACTCGTTTATTTCAAAGATTTAAAGAATTATTGTAAGACTATGGTATTTTGATGACAAATAACCAATTGATATTTAACAAATTGGACCAAAAAGGTGTGTGTATTCCCAACCTGAAACGTTTCGACCCGTTGCCTAATAAAACTGACTTGCCCATTTTCTACATCTAGTCACACATGGTAACATGAGTGCTTACTATTTCACTTGCACTAGCAGTATTTTTGTTCACCAAAACCTGCATAAAAAAATGTTCTTAGGCTCTTCCTTCAACAATTAAAAGAACAAAAGCCAAAACTTTCTCTCAAACCCACCATTACAAAGTTTATCTAGGTTTAGAACAAACACGGCATTCATCAAACTATATATTACAACTTTGACTACTCACGTTTATTTAAAAAATTTAACGACTGCAATTTGTCTAATAAACACCAGCTCCTAAAATAGAAGAAAAATAGTGATGTTGTGTTAGATAACATACAATGACTGGCGATGTAATAAGAGGGGCTGTTTCTGCTACTATACTTTTCACATTCTGAGGTTCCCTTCCAGCAGTATATATTACCTGCCAATAACCAGTTAAATAGTTACTAAAAATCAAATCCTACTTCACATTATAGCAAAACGAGAAAGAAAGAAGAATATGAAGATGAAAGGAATAAAATGAAAAAAAAGGAAACCCTTTAAATTATATTTTAATAAATGCAAATGAAATAAAAGGATAAAGAGAAATCTGCAAGAAAATGCAATGTAATATCTATTTTTTACAGATCCATTCAGTAGACCATTTTTAACCATTTGCTGCCAGTTCTTACCAAAATATGCAATTTGTAACCTTTAATACAGCATACCATTTTTTTCACTTTTTAATGCAACAAATTGATGCTTACCGTCTCCCCTTGAGTGAGAAATAATTTGGCAATTTCAATTCCCTCCTGTACTAATCCACCAAGATTATCTCTAAGATCAAGAACAAAGACTGAGGCACCCATGCCTTGAAGTCTCTTCATTGCTGTCAAAATTTCTCCTTCAAGTTTAAAGTTATATGATGATAGAAGAAATCTATTTGTATTTTAAACATGAAAATATACCTGTAACCAAATCTTTTCTAGCTAGTGCGTTAAACTCTTTCAAACGCACATATCCAACTTTAGTATTACCATTATCCACTTGTTCCAACCGATAGAAAACAGGGGTTTTAGCAACAAGTTGCCTTTGGACCTCCATAGTCTGTACCGGACCACAATTTCCATGCTTGACCTAAAATGAAAAATATTACACAAACATTCAGTAATGAAATAAAATGAGGATGGTTAACTTAATCATTAATTAACATACCATGATGTTTACGGATGTTTCACTAGGGCCTTGTATTATTGATAAAGCTTCAAATGCTGATTTCCCCTTCACATCTACTCCATTGACAGATAAGAGTTCATCTCCCTAAAATAAAATTCACAAATGAGCATATTGATAATCAATCAGTAAAAGCTAATTGGATTCTGAATTGTGAACACCTGTCTCACACCAGCTGTATGTGCAGGGCCATCCAAAATGAGTCCTGATACCTTTAACTTTACTTCCCCATTTTCATCAGGAATTTCCCTAAGGTTTACACCAATTCCAGACATATCATATCTTGCCATCTTCGAGAACTTCAAATACCAACGGAAGGAACATATGCCATGGAATAAGACACTGGAAAGGTGTAAGTGAAAACAACAATTATACATGATATCATATTCACATGTTAATGGAAGCAACCAGTTTTTATTATCTTGGTTTTAAAAAGCACGCCTGTGCCTGAGGTGGGCGCTTCACCAGAGTATAAGGATGTTATGACAATTTTTGAATACCAAACGCCCTAGCGTACATGAAGCTCTCGCCTTGCGCTAATGTTTAAAACCAAGCTTATTATCTTTAAACTAATCGGTTTATGTGTAGTTCATTGGCTATAACAACCAGAGATTTCAAAAAGGATCCACCTCTGCAGGAGACAGAAAACGAGTATAAGGATCGCCTAAGCTAGATAACATCCTCCTGATTACATCATGAGCTTTCGATCTCGTTGGCAGTGATGTACTCATTACATCTTCTTTCTTTTGCTACAACATTAAAATCACATATGTCATAAAAGGGGGTAATTACATCACAAGTAACTCAATAACAAATGCACTCCGTTTCAAACCCTAGAGGCTGTTTGGCAACCTGGTGCTGAGCTATTAAGAAACCCGATCAAATAATAGAGAACCTCTGAATCAGTCAGCACGTTTCAACATGTTTCAACATTCTGCTGAGTCATTAAAGCTTCTAACTGAATAAGAGGTAGCCTCTGAATCAATCAACACGTTTCTAAAGCTTAATCATTAAAAGGTTCCTTGAACCACTAAGAGGCGTCTTTTAAGTAAACCAAATACTCTTTAGCTCTGATGGATTAGAATTATTAATAGGCTACTCATTAAACAAGTGTCTTTTTAAGTGAACCAAAGGAACTTTAGTTCCAACTGATTCAGAGGTAACCTCTTAGCGAAATGGCTACCAAACAGGCCCTAAATTAACGATCGAAAGCATTAAACCTAGATACTTTATTAAGCAATTCGATCATATGACAAAAGTGATCGATACATACAAGCCATGATTGAGGTGACCATCGACTTCCATCAGTACCAAGGAAGCTCTCATTAACAATCTCCCAAGCCTCCTTCACAATCTCTTCATTAGTCACCAATTCGGGAGCGTTTTCAAGCCTCTTCTCGTCTTCTCTCCGTCGATCTTCTTCTCGACACTCCGATTGAACAACCGTAGAACTGAATTCTGTAGCAATAGACGGTGGGGGAAGTGGAGACAGCGGCGAGAGGAAGATGAGGTTGAAGGATAGAGTAGCGGTGGTTAGTGAGTGGAGTAATGATGGTTTTTGAGGGAGAGAGTGAAGAGGCTTTTGAAGGCGGTGGTGAGCGGTGGTTGATGGTGGTGGTGGTGAGAAGGAAGACGATGATGAATTGCAGAGGAAGATCCTCATCTTCTTCACTCTGTGTTTGTGTGTATGGGGATGATGATTCTGATTTTGTTCGTTGATAGTTGGTAGTTTGCGGGTCGGGTAGCAACTTTTTTTTACAAGATGATGAACCATCGAGCGGTGTCAATCGTGTCGGGTTGACTTGTATTTTTTAAACGGGGTATGTTGACCCAGCTAAAAACGGGAAAACCTATTTTTCACTTTTTCTTCCGGTTGACACTAGGAATTGTATTTTTTAAACGGGGTATTTTATATATCTATAGGTTTTTTCGTCATGTTTAGCTTACCATATTAAAATCTTACGAATAAATAAGATCAAACAAGTGATCATTGTATCATCATATTCATACTTTAGGTGTCAAAAGTAATATAGTTTTGTTTTGATGATTAGTTAATAAGGTTTATAAATGTGGGTGTTAGTTTTATTAGAGATAAATTATGTTATACTTGTAAAATAGAATGCACTTAAAAGATGTCAAATGTGCATGTCTGTGGTGATCATTTTTGTTTGTAGTAGTGCATGGCTTGACTAGGTGATGCCACACTTATATTCAGGTCGTGTTTTATGTTAGGTTGAATAGTGTCTAAATATAAGCCAGTAATGTCTAAGCTTAGATTTTGAGTTGTAATATGTAAATAGCTTGTTAGAAAGTGACTTGAAAGTGGACTACGATCAAGAACGACATTAGAAGCTCAAGTCGATGTCAACAAGATAAGTATGTGTTTATGACATATGCGAGTAAACATAAGAGGTGAGATGTGAGAGATATGAAAATAGTTGCTTAGACGCATGCGAAGAAGCTTCAAAAATAACCATGAGAGAATGAGGAATTGTCAAACATGTTGGAGAATAATAAAAAGTTGTCAGTCAAATAAACACATGGAGGAATGAAAAGCTAGATTTTTAGACATATGAGATGCGAAATGAGTATTTCTCTACATGGAAAATGAGATAATTTCATTATATTGGATGAGTCTTTATTTAAAGATGTTGAATAACCTTAAAGGGTTGTCTCATATGAATTGATTCAGACTTAATGATCTTATTATTTTATACAGCTTAATTAATGAACAATTGTGTATTGTCCTACTCCTACCACCATCTAGGTATGCGTTTGCCTCCTTCAATGTCTCATTCTGGAGGCACGCTCATCAATATAACATCCGAGTGTAGAGAGTGAGGCTCTCGAGAGTGGTGTGGACAACAACACTACGAGTGTTTCCGAACTACCAACCATAATGCTTAGTGTTTTAAAAGAGAAAGGTTTTGTCAGACCCACAATTGACACCAAATGTTGCTAAAAAATACCATGTTGTGTAGCATGGCCTCGAACGTAATGTTGTTAGGTCTATTAAGAAACAAGGCATTACTTGTTGGGTTAATGTTTAACCATAGGTTCACAACCGGGTCACCATTCGCCGTATGTCCTTGTCAAAACATTTCAAACTATATGTGGTCTAAACTTGCTTGCTTTAAACCTTTTCCATGAACATTTACACTCAACCATTGTTATAATGTCACCATTTTTAGCATTTTATACATATAATCCTTGTATAAACAGATGTTCATGGTGATAATCAAGACTTCAATAATCAAAACTCAAGTAACATATAATCATTTGATTAAAAGGATGAACACTAAATTAATTTTATTTTCTTATAATGATTTTTTTTATAATGGCAACTCATACAACTATTTCTATTTATACATTAAAATATTACTAATTATCAACTTATTTAAACATCAAGATGTTGTACTTAAGCTTTGGTGCGTTATAACCACTTTTGGTTTTTTTTAACCCCAATATTAATACATCTTTACAATTTAACCCTTAAAATATTTTATTTTTAACTTTGCCCCCCTATACTTTCATCTTTTTATAAAATTTTCATTTTACGTTTCTATATAAATTTTACGAGTTAACCCGCTGTAACCTGCGAATGTGGTTCAATGTTATTGCGCTTGTTTTTTCCCATGTAACAGCCCCGTCACAACGTACGGGTCCTAGATCGACTTACATTGTGTTCTCAAGCTTACTTAAGAAAAACTTTATTTTCTTTTTTTTTTTTTTCTTTGTTTTTCTTTTTTTTCTTTTCACTTCATTGCCTTTCAATTTGTAGGGAATAATTTTTTAAGCTTCATTTTCCTTCTACTTCATTTCTTTTCTCGAACTCCAAAACATAATTTTATTTTATTTTTCATTTTCTTTTATTAAAAAAATCTAGAAAACAACTGTTTTTTTTATTTCCTTTCAATTCTTTTTTTTATTTCATTAAATGAACTCGGAAACATAACATAAGTTATTGTTTTTAATGTTTTACGTTTTACGTGCTTTGATTCAACGTTTTTATATCTACTTTTTATTCAGTTTTATTTTCTAGTTTATTTTCTTATGCGAGTTTTTCCGGTGTTAGTGGCCGCTGTCGGTGGTGTGACGTTGGTGCTACTTGGCTCAGTTTTACGACCCCGTCGTAACGCAGAAGGCGTAATACTATTTACAACTAATTTTTACAAACTCGTTGTAGATAAACTAGAACCTTTGTTTTTTAATCAATGTTTCATAACTGAATCAAGCGGCGAAACGGTCACCTTACTAGTCGACTGGTCGAACCGGATATAAGATCCGGATTATATCGTAATTATATATATATATGTATATTAGATATATAGTTATATATAATATATATAATTCAATATAGATATTTTATATGTGTAATTTATACTTATATTTAAAAATTCAACAATAATCTTATGTTTAACACTTTAATTCATAATTCGAAGCATCCGTTAAACTCATTAAAATCTAAAATTTATCCGTTAAACTCATTAAAATCTAAAAAAAATAATTCTTTTTTAGAAAAATCCGGTCCTACTCGGTTCTTAGTTCGACCATCAAATCCGTTTGTTTGGACCGGCCGTTTATTTGAAAACAAAAAGATTTAGAGTGATTGTACAGGTCCGACTTTCGAATCCCAATTCTACCTAATAGCTATAACACGATCAAGCGGGTCAAGCGTGACATCGAAGCTTTAACCCTAACATCCATAAACCGAAGCTGATTACAACCGTAGAAGAAATTCATCTTCTCAAACATCTTTCGAGTTTAGCATAATGGGTTTCCATTAAAAGACGAAATTTGGCCACGTAACCCGCTTAATTGAAGTTCGATTTCACTTCTTTGTGCGTTTTCACGTGTTATTATTCTTGTTGTTCTTCTGCAGTTAGCTTCAATTTTACATTCGCTAACTTAATTGGGGGTCTCCTTACGACCCCATGTTTGTAATCTAGGGTTTATATGGGTGTTAGCAGGTGCATCCCAACGTCAGCTCTTTCAAATTTCTTGAATTCCCTTTTTCTTCTTGTCGATTTTGCTTCAAGAATCTGTAATGTGTCACAGTTGGTGAATCTTTAGCGTGTTTACTCATGATTTGTTGTTAATTTAAGCTCTGTTTGGGATGATTTGGGATTTTGTTACAATATCATACTTGTGATTTAGGGTTTTAGAAGCGTGTAAGTAGATGGTGCTTTGAAATAGGAGTATGCTTGTCAACGGTGCATTGTTCTTCTTCCTACTAATTATGATGATTTGAACACTTGAATCTGCAATGCGTTTTAATTATTTTGAGCATTATGCTCATCTTTGAAGTTTTAAAGTTCTTTCGTTTTGTTTACAGTTCTCATACAATACATGTTTTCTTGCACTTATGAAACTTAGTTACCGACAATCTTTTTTACTTTCAGTTCAACCTGTTGAAGCTTTTAGGCTTCTGCCTTCTGGAGACCAAACAAGAGAGGGGCGTAAAGAATGGTAACTTATGAATTAATAATTTGTTACTAGCTGTTTTATTGTATATACATGTCTGTTGATTGCACTTGCTTGACAAAATGTAGTTCATTACTATGAAAGAGTTGCCTAAGTCTTTTTAAAGTTATCATTATACATGTTTTTTTTTTACCTAACCTGAACCTGTTAGTCCAAAGATTTTTCGAAAGGTTAAGTTCATAAATCGGTAATGGAATTAGTAATAACTTTGCATTTGAAGCAACTAGTTTGAAAGTTTGAAAAAAATTTCAAAAGGTTCTAAGTACTTATACATGGGAAAAGAGGTAGGATAACACCATAACCTACTTATTTTTTGCAATTTTTATTTTATTTTAGAAGGAGAATGTTACATCTTTTAAAATTTATTTTCCTACAGCAAGGGGATATTAGAAAGTGGTTCATGAAACAACACGACAAAGAAAAAGATAATGGAAATGCACCAAAACCTGCAAAACCCAAACTTGCGATACCAGGAAAATTGTCAACTGCTAAAGATGCATCTGCTTCATCACCTGTGAAATCAGTAAGTGGAGAAAAAGTCTACTTTGGTTATGAAACATGGGTATTAAGTTATTGTTTTGAATTAGAGTGTTACTCTTGTGTTTATATCACAAGTGGGACAATGAAAATCGTGTACATTGCGTTTGATATGTGGCTGTACTTTCTGTTTGTTACTGATTAGGCACAAGGAGGTCAAGAAAGTTCAGGGAGACGTAAAACTAGTAAATATTTTGCTTCCGAAAAACAAAATCAAGAAGATGCAAAAGAAGTATTGGCACCCACATCAAAAAGAAAGGTGGAGAAGTCATCAGCTGATGTACAACCTCCACCTGTGAAGAAGTTGCACACAGTGAATGATGATGACGATGATGATGATTTTGTTTTACCCAAAACTGGAAAAAGCTCAGCTGAAGTGACTCCTAGTAAGAAACTAAAAAGTGGTTCAGGTAAGGGAATTCCCAGTGCAAGTACGAAAAAAGAAAGTGATGATGTGGATGACACTCCAGCCCCTAAATCTAGTGGAAGAGGTCGTGGTAGAAGGGGAGGGGCAGCTGGTGGCAGAGGTAAAAAGTTAGAGAATGACGAGGATGGTGATGGTGATGATGAAGATGCTAAAGAGGTTAAGTCTGCTGGTCGTGGTCGTGGTGGAAGAGGTGGTTCAGCGGCCGCAGGAGGTGGTGGAAGAGGTGGTGGACGCGGTGGATTCATGCCTTTCGGTGAAAGAAAAGACCCTCCCCACAAAGGGGAAAAGGAAGTACCAGAAGGTGCTCCTGAATGTTTAGCTGGTTCAACTTTTGTCATCAGTGGGACACTGGACAGGTATATATTATTTGTTTGATTAATCTTGTTTCTAGTTTGAATCATAATAATAGTAATAGTAATAATAATAATAATATGTTTTATGATACCATGATTCTAGTTTGGAAAGAGAAGAAGCTGAAGATTTGATTAAACGACATGGTGGCCGTGTTACAGGATCTGTCAGCAAGAAAACGGTTAATTGCATGATTCAATTACCTACATTAATAACATTACACTTTATACTACTATCATTATGTGATAGACATTGTTTTGTTTCTTTATGAAAGACTTATCTCTTATGTGACGAAGATATCGGGGGAAGGAAATCAGCAGATGCGAAAAGGCTGGGGTTTGTTATCTTGCATCAACTTCTGTTTTCTCTTGATCAATTTTCTATTTTCACATAATAATTTTATTTAATTGTTTTAAAGCACAACCTTTCTCACTGAGGATGGACTTTTTGACATGATCCGTGCGTCAAATCTCTCAAAAGTAACCACTAAAGAAGAAACGAAGAAACAAGTGGACAAAACAACCACTTCGTTACCAAAACCAAGTCGTCAAAATAAAATAACCGCTTCCTTACCAAAACCAAGTCCTCAGAAAGCAGTAAAAAAGAGTATGTTCGTATAACTTGATCTTTCAGTTTATTATTCTATTATTATTTATAAATCTAAAGTTTATCGACAATTTCTTTAGAGGATGAAGTTCATCAACCTTCGAGGTCCGATTCACTGCCGTGGACAGAGAAGTACAAACCAAAAGTTACGAATGACATTATAGGGAATCAGTCACTGGTATTTTGTTTTCTTTAAGATTTTCTTACTTGTTAACAATAAAGAAATATCAATAAAATATAGTTTTGCAAATATGTCAGGTGAAGCAGCTTCATGATTGGTTGAAAAATTGGGATGCAAATTTTCTAAGCGGTGCCAGCAAGGGGAAGGGTAAAAAGCAGAATGACTCAGGGGCAAAAAAGGCAGTATTATTAAGCGGTACACCTGGCATTGGGAAGACTACCTCTGCAAAGTTAGTTAGTCAGATGCTTGGTTTCCATGCCATTGAGGTGTGTTTTCATTAGAAATATCTTTTTTGTACTATTTTTTGTGTCACAATTATATAACAGGTGTTTTTTTAGGTTAATGCTAGTGACAGTCGTGGAAAGGCTGATCGCCATATTGAAAAAGGAATTGGTAGTAGCATGGCTAATTCCATAAAAGAACTTGTCAGCAATCAATCTCTAAATGCTGACATGAATAGGTGAGTACTTATTATTATTATCGAAACCAAATATAAATAGTTTTTTATATGCATTTAGTCATTTACTTTATTGCAATTAATGATGCAGCTCAAAGCATCCAAAGGCTGTGCTGATTATGGATGAAGTTGATGGTATGTCTGCTGGAGATAGGGGTGGTGTAGCTGATCTTATTTTGAGCATAAAAACGTCCAAAATTCCTATTATTTGCATATGCAATGACCGATACAGTCAGAAATTAAAGAGTCTTGTGAATTACTGCTTACTCCTTAGCTTCCACAAACCAACAAAACAACAGGTTTTGAAATCCTTCTTTGCATACCATATATTTTAAATAATTTCAGACATAAAAAAGTAATCAACAATTTTATTTTTGTGATGGCAGATGGCAAAGAGATTGGCACAAATTGCAAAGACAGAAGGCCTTCAAGTAAATGAGGTAAGCTTTTCATAGATTTTACAATAGGCAAAATTATTTGGTTATAATGTTCTACTTTTATATACTTCTCGTTTTCTTTAAGGTTGCGCTTGAGGAACTTGCTTCTAGAGTTAATGGAGACATGCGTATGGCTTTGAACCAGTTGCAATATATGAGTCTCTCCATGAGAGAAATTAAATATGATGACATAAGACAACGACTCCTTAGTAGCTCCAAAGATGAAGACATGTCTCCCTTTACAGCAGTTCAAAAGTATGAACCGGCATGCATCATTTTCTTTACAACACATATTCTATGCTAACTTACATTTTCTTTATGTAGACTGTTTGATTTCAATGCTGGTAACTTGCGAATGGATGAACGGTTTGATCTCAGCATGAGTGATCCGGATTTAGTACCTCTTATTGTACAGGTATCTTTATACCAATCTTTTTAATTGTAAAATATCATAATTCGTTACTAAATTGTATAATATTCTCATATATCGAACTTATGCAGGAAAACTACATCAATTACAGGCCAAGTTCGATTAAGAAAGATGAAAATGGAGTCCAAAGGATGAATTTAATTGCTCGTGCAGCTGATTCTATTGCAAACGCGGATATAATTAATGTACAAATAAGAAGATACCAAAAGTGGCAGCTCTTTCCAAGTAGTGCTTTACAATCTTGTATAATCCCGTAAGTAATGCAAACATTTTTAAAAACTTTAAGTACACATTTTGTATACGCGAGCAACTGCATTGTAAAATGTAACTTATTGATCTTTTTTTGTTAAATGAAAAGGGCTGCTTTGCTGCGTGGAAGCAGGGAAACACTTGAACAGGTAATGAATGCTTGCTTATACTTGCACTTGAAATATCTGTTTTTTAAATGTACTTTTGTGTAGGGTGAAAGGAACTTTAACCGATTTGGAGGGTGGTTAGGGAAAAACTCTACAATGGGAAAGAATTACAGGCTCCTGGAAGATGCGCATGTTCATCTGCTATCATCCCTGCAATTCAATTTGGGCAGGTGATTTTAGTTTTTTTTTTTTCCTGCTTTCAAAACCCTTATAGTTATTATGTTATATTAATGAATTTATTAATTATATTTGTTCAACTATTGTAGGACAACCTTGTGCCTTGAGTATCTCTCTCTTCTCCTCAAACACATGACTGATCCTCTAAAGATGCAAACGCTGTCAAAGGTTTGTATAATTATTACTAGTAATGGTGAAGAGTTATTTTCAAATTAACAATTACTACTACTACTACTACTATTAATTAGCTTATTATTATTATTTTAAAATAGGACGAAGCTGTTGAAAAGGTTGTTGAATTTATGGATGAGTACTCCATCAGCCAGGAGGACTTTGATTCGCTAATGGCCATATCAAAATTTCAGGTATGAATACTTTGAGGTCAAGATAATAACCATTTGTTTTAAAAAATATTGTTTTACTTAATATGGTGTAATTATCATGTATTGTTTAGGGGCGACCAAATCCACTTGAGGGTGTTGCGCCAGCTGTAAAAGCTGCACTAACAAGGGCATATAACAAAGGAAGTAAGTCACGTGTGATTCGTGCTGCAGATTTGATCACCCTTCCAGGTATTAAGAAGGCTCCAAAGAAGCGAGTGGCAGCCATGCTGGAACCGATAGATGATGGTGTGGCAGGGGATGGTGATGTCGCACAGAATGATGAAAACAACTCGGATGCAGAGGATTTGGGTATATAAATTTTCTATATTTAATTAATTATTATTCTCTGCGGTACATATTTTATGATTTATATGATTACTAGTGACTAATATCAGAAGGTACAGGTGATGGTGAGGAGGAAAAGCCAAAGGTGGATATTGAGAGTCTGAGTTCTAAAGGTAATTGTTAGCACAAACATATGGGCAGCAACTCTTTGAGCTCACTTGCATATTTTTATTTTATATATTTGGTTTTGTTTGTATGTGACTGTGTAGGAATTCAATTACAAATGGAGTCTAAGGCTTCAGGCACGAAGCGGGCGAATGCAGGTAGAGGAAGAGGGGGTGGTGGTGTTGGTTCTTCCAAACGAAAACGATGAATGAAAAATAGTGGTTTTGTTACGCGTTTGAGTGCAAGTTATGTTTTCACTTTTCTTTAGTCCTGTTTTGGTATGTAAGCACATGGCAAAATGTTAAAGTTTTGAATTGCATATTCATGCTTTTGGTTTCACCAATTGCATTATGTTATGGTATTTTGCAATGCCTTTGTTTGGATTTCCTGCTGGATTGTGTATTTTGATTGAGAAAATGAATGATCACCATTCACCATGAATGTTATAATTTTCAACAAGCCACTTTTATTGAGTACTATATGTTTATTATATTTTAAATTAAAGCAATTATTACAACTGTGAACATGTAAACAAGTTTTAAACACCTGCATTAACACAAAAAGAACTTAATTAGTTCAATTAACAACAAAGCTAATCAATTGTACAAACATGTTGAAAAACAAACTGAATTTGAATTTTACAAATACCTAATTGGTACAAACGTGTTGCAAACAATATCAGTTCAACAAACAACAAAGTGACAAACCACCTTATTGGGCTTTTATAACTTCATTTTTTTTGGGTTTTTATATAATTGTCTTCTTTTGATAGTGCAACTCAGAATTAAGGCTTACTTTACAAAAAGTAATAACTGATATGATATTATTTCTGAAATCTCTTCAGTAATCAGTTTTCTGGTACATATAATTGATGGGTACAACTCCACCTCAATGTAACAAATAATGTGGGAAATATATATATATATACACCCTAAACCTCAACCCCTATTTTCATGATAAACCTACTGATGTGAACTCGGGCCAAAAATAAGTGAATCTTCAGTTGTCCACCATCTTCAATCAACAGTCAGTTGACCTCCATATAAGAAGCTAAAATGAAGCTTTTGTTGACCCATATCCGTTATGATGTGATTTCTGCCATTTCCATGCAACCTGCAGACTCTTTTCAAGATCGGTAAACTGTGCTGACCACTTAAGTTCTCGCTGTATCTTTGACGGGTCACTGAACACCTCAGCATAGTCGCCCGGCCTACGTGGCAGATATTCTACTTTAATTGATGCCCCTGTTGCCTTCTTACAAGCTTCCACAAATTCTTTAACTGATCTACCTATCAAAACATATAAAATCACATTGTTACCACTAATAAATACCTTTAAAATAAGTAGGCTTACCTAAAATGGATCAATTTGGTTTATGATTTGTTTAAAGATAAAGGTATTAATTAAAATAATATATTTTAATAAAAACTTTTGGTCAACGCCTGAAATCTTTAGAACCATAGGATAAATTGACAGTCTTGACCCGAACCCATTTTGACCTCTTAGCCAATCCATCCAACCTGACCCAACCCACACAATTTGATACCATTAATATACAAAAAGAAATTACCTTTTCCTGTGCCCACATTATAAATTCCAACATGCCTGGGTTTAGCATTTTCAAGTGCTTTTACATGAGCATCAACTAAATCAGTAACATCGATATAGTCCCGTATGCAAGTTCCATCTGGGGTCTTATAGTCTGTCCCTCGAACCTCAATCACATAATCAATATCAGATCTTTCTTAGTTACATACTCTGAATAATATATTTCAAATAGATAATTATCAGAACAAAAAATTACCTTGAGCCCCTTGGTAATCCCACGGGCTGCATCAAAGCATGCACCCGATATTCTTCCATGTTCACGTAATTCAGGCCTTGGTGCTTCACCTAATCTTCCATCAGGATCAGAGCCAATCACATTAAAGTATCTGGAATTGAAAAAATAGTAAAAAGTCAAACTTGTCATTGACCAGGATGATACACATTGTTAAAACTCAAAACTAATCATTTCCTAACCTTAAAATCATGACCGACATGTCTGAGTGTCTATGGAAATCCTGAATAATATCTTCTGACATCTTTTTGGCTTTCCCATAGGGGTTAATTGGGTGCTATAATACACAACATAAAAACCATGTATTGAGAGATACAAAGGTTACACCTAAAAAATATGACATAAATCAGAGCATTAACATTATGTGCACCTGAGGAGTTTCTTCTGTAATCGGCATCTTTTCAGGCTCTCCATAAGTGGCACACGTGCTAGAATAAATCAGCGTATTAACATTATGTACTGCCATAGCCTCCAATACCACCAGGGTATTTGATGTAATATTGTGATAATACCTGCATAATTATATAATAACTGGAAATTAGAGACATTTTAAGATAAAATCAACAAAAGACTAAAAAAATGGTTATTTAAAGGTCTACTTACTTTAGGGGATCAAGGGTACTCTCTCCAACATATGCAACTGCTGCAAAATGCATCACCGCATCAAATGCATTCTCAGAAAAGATTTTGTTTACCTGAAGTGCACTATATCAAGGAAGCAAACGATGAAATGAGTGGATGTGTGATCTTCAACAAAATTAATATTTATGTTTAGTAGGATACGGCTTTTGCATCTCCCAAATCAGCATAAATGAACTGAAGTCTCCCAGGTTCAGAAAACAGGTCTTGAAGAACTCTAACAGCACCCATGTTTCCACGAGATAGATTATCCTACAACACAAGTATACATATTTAATTTGTATTATAGTTGAATATTAGTTAAAGGTTAATAAAAACAGACATACCACTATGGTTACACGATAAGAGTCTTTAAGGAGGCGTAGTGCAGCATGAGAACCAATATAGCCAGCACCTCCGGTTACTAATACATGAGTAACCCCTGTATCGTGTCGTGAGAACTTCAAAGAACAATATGGAAAATTAAGAATAAATAACTCACAACACAAAAACATATAACTTAATCAGAAGGGTATGTTCACTTACGGGGCTAGGGCTCATGTAAGTAGGGGATTGTTTGAGCATGAAAATGCACAATGCTACAAGGCCTAAAGCGAAAATAATCTTTCTTACGAAACCTCTTTTCTTGTTTGGTTCTGTATGATCCACACCTATAAAACCCAAAATAGCTTCAATCACCGTAAACTTTGATGTTATATCGTTGTTAAGGAAGTTAATGTTTTGCAATAAGAAACTAAAATCATCAAAACATCTATAAAGTATAAACAAAGATTTTGCTAAGCCGAGGGCCTCTAGATGCAGTCTATCTATACTATGGGATATAGGGATAGAGGTAAGGTTTGCCCTCATCTCGCCCGACTAGTTTTTACTAAGTATGTTTGTTCGTTTGTTTAAATGTAAAGATCTATCCATCTATATATAATGCACTGATTCACAACATAAAATTGTTTCGGTTCAATGAAACTAATGAATGAATTTGTGACTTTACCTCCAAAAGCATAGGACCTGGGAGGTCTAGGCTGACTTCTTGGCTTGATAAAGTTTAACATTTCTTGAAGATTCAAGAATCCCTCTTTAAAATTATCTACTGATGATCAAACTGCTGCTGCCAATTAATACATATTTTGCTTTAATCAGTAGTAGAATTACATCATAAACATAAAGATCCAATGGTGATGATTATTATCATCAAGAACAGCATCAAATTCAAATGGAAAGCATAAACTCAAACTGAAATTGCTAACAAATCAAAATTCATAGCAAGCAGGGGACAATTCAAATCCCAAATCCCAAAACCTAAATCTTAATCAAATTCAAGATCTAACGATAACCCAAATGAAATAACAGATCAAAACACAAACACCCAATTAAAAAACTGAATCTTTAACCTAAAATGAGCTAGAAATTGAGTGAAATCGAAACAATTTCCAACGATTAGACAAAAGGTACAACGACGTAAGAACTAATAAACACTTTCTTGTAATTGGCAATGAAATCATGATCGTATATCGATATCATTCGATTGATTGCAGAATCTGAAAAGGGTTGACAGTAAATATAAAGTTCGAATGATTAGTTGATTACAGGATGAAAAACGTAATGAAGAGAGAATGTAAGAGACGTACGATGAAGAAATGAAGAAGTTGATGATGAAAGCTTGTGAATTGTGTTGATTTATGTGTTGTGTATTTAGGTTTTTGAATGATGAGAGAGAAGTTGAAGGAGTCTTCGGTGATGGTGCCACCTGCTCTGTTCTAAAGTCAAAATCAAAGACGAATCAAAGAATGTCTTCTCCACTAGCAATAAAAATATATGTGATTCCTAGGTGATTTGTTTTCTCCACAAAGCTCTTTTTGAGTTCCTATGTCTGCGTCGCGTAAATCACGCGCAGATATTTCCTTCTGCAGATTGTTTGATTTTTTAAAGACGTTTTATTAGAAAACGTTTGTACTGAGTCTTCTTGGTGCGAACGTGGATCATTCACTTCTTGCCACTTCTAACCTCTTCTCTCTTCTCATTCACTACCCTACCCAATACTTCTAACCTCTTCTCTCTTCTCATTCACTACCCTCCTTCCCCCTCATCTCCACCGGCCACCGTACCCACCGCCGGCCCCGCACCCACCTCCGGCCACCGCCGGCCCGCACCCACCTCCGGCCACCGCTGCCCTAGCAGTCAGCGCTCCTCTAGAAGGCCGAAGCTCCACCTTCAACTTCGACCCAAACCACCTCCCCCCTCATGTTCGCAGCCGCTGGCCACCACCCGTGGCAGTCGGATCACCGACATCGACCGGATTGTTCTCCGGTTGCGTAATTTAGGGTTGGGCTCCGATGACGATGAGAAAGACGAAGAAACCACTGATTATCATTCGAATTCTGAAATGGGTTTAACGGGAGAAGAGAAATTGGGGGATTTGTTGAGGAGAGATTGGGTCCGTCCTGATAGATTGTTAATCGATGATGATGATGATGATGTTGATGTTGAGAGTGTTCTGCCATGGGAGAAAGATGATGGAGGTGATGATGATGAACAGAGGGAATTGGAAGGGGTGAAGAAGAGGAGGATGAAGGCTCCTACATTGGCTGAATTGACACTTGAAGATGTGGAGTTGAGGAGGTTGAGGACATTAGGGACGATGATACGCGAGAGGATAACGATCCCGAAGGCCTCTTGAGAAGATTCATGATCAGTGGAGGAGGTCGGAGTTGGTTAGGCTTATGTTTCATGAGGTGTTGGCTAGAGATATGAAAACTGCTCATGAGATTGTTCAGGTTGGTGTTTGTTTTCATTACTGAAGGTATTTGTTTGTGGTTTTACGTGCTGTTTGATTCAATATATCATTGCAGTAATGTTAAACAAATCACGTATGCTTGTAATCGGAGACCGGTGGTGGGGTTGTCGCCGGAGGTGATTTCAAGGCCGTGGGCGGTGGCGGATCGCAGCCAGGTGACGGTGATGAGGCGGTGGGCGCCGGTGGATGTGGTGGTTGTGTATACATTGGTGGATGAATTTGACATTTTTAATTACAAGCTATTTTTACAGTCTGCAGATGTTAAAAAACAAACAGTCTTTTTCTTGCAGACTGCAGACGTTTGGTCCACCTCTTCTGCTGCAGATGTCTGCAGATGTGGTCCGCAGACTGCAGATATTTTGCTGCAGAAAAACCAAACAGCACCTTAGTCAACCTTGTGTTGAGCTGTTAAAAGATCTGATCGATTAATAAATATCCTCTGATCAATCATAAAACTTAGCTATTAAAATGTTTCATGAATTATTAAAAGATGTATTTCACACTCTATCTTTGATCGATTAACAGGTAGACTGTTAATAGAATAATTAAGAGGCTATCAAACCGTCATTAAGCTAAATTAAAGAGAACCATGGTCCAATGGTTGGCGATCTGGATTCTTCAATGGAGATAAGGCTTTGAACTTTACTTGGCTAACATCTTGAGCTAGTAAGCTCACATAAGGATTGGGAATTCAAACACGAGTTTGATACATAACGCGACGTTAGGATAAAGATATTAGTTCGAAACACACGCCTTGTCTTTAAATAACCCGTGAGCCTTTAGCTAAGTTAAAGAGTCAGTTAGAATGGTAAGATGCATTATCTTTATACTACAAGAGTTTAGATCTTGTAAGTGATAGATAATAGAATAAAGTAGGAGTGGGTGTAACAAAGAAAAACTAAATTAACCTCTAAGGACATATGATAAGGTGTTTTGTCTTTACTAGAAGTCAAATATTTAGATTCTGCATGTAAATGTAAATGATGGTGAAGTAGATTAAAAGTACAAAAAGAGTCGCTATAAATAAAATCTCTCGCACTAAATGCATTCCATGTTAGTATGATCGATTTTTATTTATACGTAAGCATTAGACCTTGTATACATTCTTAATAGGACATTCAGGTGTTAAAATAGTGTGTTTTCCAATCAAAAGTTATGGGTTTAAAACTTTCTGAGTGAAAATGTGATGATTTTAAGCGTAAAGCAGGTATAAATAAAAGAGTGTGCCATTATACTACTAGACTTTTGAACAATGGGATCTAAAGTATGCTAATTGTCGAACTAAAGAAAAGAACCTACCCCATACTTTGGACTGGATGAAAGGTCTCATAGTGTTCTTCAGGTTCAACAATTTCCTTCAACTTCAGGAATAGTTATTAGGGATGCTCCATGCACTCCTACCTTTCAAGAAAGAATAATAAATTCCGGAAGCCTAGATCATAGGGTATGTGAGTTAGAGACTATGTTCTACAAATGACACGGTAATAACTGCCTTCAATCATGAACTTTTTTGAGCTTGAGGCCAAGCCCTCCATCTTCCCTTGGGATTGGCCTTGTATATTCTCGTAAACACTTGTATACATACCCTTATATATGCATGTTAACCGCCAATGTAGGGATAACTCACTTGATAGAGGCTTTGCCTTTAAGATGAGAGGTCTTGAGTTCAAACCCAAGTAACGGTGTTATGTAGGAGTAGAAGCAGGATAGATTTGTTATTAAAAAAATATGCATGGTAACCGTGTGGTATACCTCATATACGTGTTTATAAACGCACGTATAATAGGAGGTGAGTAAATCATATGGTGGTTTGGTATCTAATTTGTAACACCCCAACCCGATTACGGCTGATGTGTCACTATCATAGTAATCAAAACATAAGACATAATTCCATACTTGAAATGTTAGAAGTACATCATAAAAACAAGATTTGAGAGCCCTGGGGTAAAATATTCGTTACATATTATTTAATTAGCCAAATATAAATGACTAGCATATGCTACAAAAATGGTTAGCTTTCTCCACTCAAAATTTTTAGAGCTCAATTTATCTCTCTTCACACCCCGCCCGGAGTAACCTGTGAACCTGTATAAGGCCCCGTCCCGAGACGCTTACAGTTGATCAATCATCGTATAAATAATATAAAACACCTCATTTTGTAGCGAAAATTTAACTTTTCATTAATAAATAAAAACATGTCAAATTATCATATCATATCGTTTACAATCCAAAATTTTTATTAATACATTAAAATTTTTCAAAATACGGATGCCAGACTCGAATCATCCCCAGTAGCTTATGCATCCATGCCTGCACCTCCTCAGCATCATCGATTACCTGCCAACTGATATGCATATAAAAAGTCAGCGACGCTGAGTTAGTTCTAGTTTATATAATAAAATACTTTACTTTTAATAAAAACATTTCCTTTACTTTCGTTCGTGATCACACATCATACGTACATCTTGATAATATTCATTTATTATCTTTCATCATCGTTCATAATCGTTTGTTTCGTACTTCATTATCTTTCACTTTCATCTAGATCAATATCGTATGCTATACCCCAAACATTATGCACGAAGCTGGTACTGGGCCGAAGTCTATAAATAGACTCCTAACATTGTGCACGAAGCTGACTCCAGTACCGGGGCAAGCGACAAGGGTCCTGTTTCGTACGTATTAGTCAATCACAGAGATTGACCCCTGTGTGCATCCTCATGGGTTAGCTAAACCGCACACAGTTGAGCTAACAACCCAATGGCTGTGAACCTCCATTCATTTTGCTTGCAAAACTTTTATTCATTAATTATGTTCCATTTTTCATTATCTTTATCTTTCACTTTCATTACAATAATACTTTACGTACATAAGCACATATCACACCACGTAAAGTCACATCATAATACATAATATCGGACATCAACAACAGCCCTCAAGCATACATAACATCAACAGGCATAAACCATCATAAAACATCAAGACTTAACACTAAATTCTATTTTCCAAAATTTCAGAAATAATCTAAGTGTCTACAGTGCATGAACAAATGTACAGCGGACAGCTTAAAATTTTCTAAGTGTCCACAGCGGACAACCAAAGTCCACAACGCATGACTAAAACATTCTAGGTATCCACAATGGATGAACAAAGTCCACAGCGGATGAACAAATCCACAGCGGATGAACAAAACCACAGCAGACAACCATAAAGTTTCCTAAGTGTTCACAACGGACGTGTAAAGTCCACAGCGGACAGTATGCAAAATTTGTCTAAGTGTCCACAGCGGACCCTTTATGTCCACAGCGGACAACATGCAAGATTTGTCTAAGTGTCCAGAGCAGACGTTCAAAGTCCACAACGGACAACATGCACGATTTTTCTAAGTGTCCACAGCGGACGTACCAAGTCCACAGCGGACACATGCATAATTTTTCTAAGTGTCCACAGTGAACGTACCAAGTCCACAGCGGACACATGCATAATTTTTCTAAGTGTCCACAGCGGACGTACCAAGTCCACAGCGGACGTACCAAGTCCACAGCGGAACCATGCATATCCTAAGTGTCCACAGCGGACACTATAACTAACTCCTGCAATGTATCAAACGTACTTTCCAGTCCCCAAACATCATTCTAACATATTCTTAGCATAGATCTAACATGATACACACTTAGACTTAACAAACAATCACACAACAACATGGAAATCCTTTTAAAAACACATATCAACCATACACAGCCGTACTTTCATGGAAAATTCATAGTTTTGGTGCAGAAAACATCAGTTTAATATGCATACCAGCCCCAAACAAGCAGAAATATGTAATAGAGGGGATCTAGAACTCACTTCTAACATATTTCGAGTGACAACTCTTCAAACCCGAGAGCTACCTGGAGTTCTAGCACTAAAACACACAAAAACAAGCTGCCAAACACAAAGAAAACACATAAAGATCGGTCCAGAAGTTCAAACCCACTGAAAACCGAAAAGAAAACACTAGAAACTCTTAGCTTCTTGAAGAATTTCAACTTTCTCTCTCTAGAAACCGGTTGAGACTTCTTTATTTCATTTTCAGCCGGAAGCGCATGAAAGAGAGTGGGTATGAGCGGCCGTAACGTCTTTTTTTTTGAACCCATTATGACAAGTTTCCCCCTTGCACACTTTTAACCCTTTGCTTGAATTAATTCCATTTTTCTCCCTTTTCTTTTCTTTTTTCTCTCTCTTTTTTTTATTGAATTTTCCGGGTATTACAACCTGCTAAAACAAATATTTACGGAATGAGCCGAATGCCCAGTACGAATAAAGGCACAAGTAACAATAATAATAACTGCAATAACATCGAGAGATAAAATAACATAAAACGATACGATGTAAAGTAAGACAAGTCAATAAAGTAAATCGTATCATGCGGATGTACCCATTGAGCCAAATAACTTATATCAGAACAGACATGCACATAGAGCTGCAGACGAACGTGAAATATAGTGTGGGCATATACAACAACCATTCACCATAATCATATGCATATACCCTAGGACCAGCCTATACGCCTCCTTAACATAATATGGCCAATGTACCTCGCAAGTACTGAAGGAGACGTTGTGATCTCTGCTCACCGTCACGGTTGGTGTCATGTCATTGATGCCGCAATGACATGCTTGTGGTCAATCCCACAAGTATGGACATGATCGGGTAACAGAATACAACAAACTAAAATGGTGCTGTAATGATATATCTCAAATATGTTTTCTCAAAACATCAAACAAATACGTAATCATGTTATAATATAGGAACATGCGATAATGAGTTCAATTCAATAAATTCTAATCGCATGTAAAATGATACTAAATCCAAAGTAGCATGAAAAAATAATAAGGAATCATGATATCAATAAACGTGTGACCAATTTAATCGAATTGAAATGTCAAAGACGTTCAGGAATTTCAACGGACTGTGAAAGTCAAAAGGGTTTCATTAATAAAATCGAATACCATAACAATAAAATGTGGGGTAAGAATCCGTACATTGACTAGTGTATCACAATGATGCTAGACTTGATTCCTAAAGGGGTCGTGATAACCTACAACTAATAAATATATTTGATGAAAATTTTAATTTTAACTTTAAAAGTAGTAAATATCATATATACATTAACACGGCGACGTAATTTCTTAGATTGAAAAATGTCGTTGTTTGTTGTAATGTAATTTCATATTAAACAATAGTTATTACCCCTAACCAGTTTGAAGAGTTAGATGTTTGATTAAAATAATTATGAACCATTTGTTTTAATAGTTCGTTGTTACGATCATATGTAAGTTAAATAGTTATGTCTTATTTATTATTAAATGTTACTTGCATATATTATTCTTTAGAATTTATAAATTTAAGTATCATATATGTTTGAACTACTTCTCTTTTACTTAACTTGTTAAATCTTTCTAATTTGAGAAGACAAAAAATCAAGTTATATATGTAATTTTCTTTTTATATATGTATTTTTTTACTTTTTAGTAATACACTCTTTTAACGTTTTAACTTGCACGTACTATCTATGCGTATATGATAGGTTTATTTAGTTTCATTTAACTTTTAAAGATTACAACTTATTATAATAAAGAGATGCATTTATAGTATTCTTTAAATGATGTATATTTATTTTATGTATACATATTAAGATGAACTAACATATAGGTTTCTATATATATATCCACATACAAAAAAAATATACTAAGCATCGACTTAATTTACTAAAATATATATACATAAACACATAATCTTGTAAGGTCAACTCAATCTTGAAAATAACACACGGGGGAGGCGGCAATAGGAGGGTGGCGTGAATATTAAAAACTTCATTTTTTCTGATTTGATGGAGTCGTAGGTGGTAGGTATATGAAAGGTGGTTTTGAAATAGTTAATTTACTTACCATGAGCTGTGCATATTTCTTTTCTAAATTTTCTCTTTGTTACTTATTAATTTGTTTATTTTATTATTATTATTATTATTACTTGAAATTTGTTGTTTAAAGATTTATAAATATACACATTCACGGTATGCATCTATACATATATATATTTTAGTTGATTAGTTGATATTGTTTTTAATATTATTATTGTTATGATATTTATTTATTTTATATAAATATAATAAATATATTATTAATAAACCAGTTATTTCATAATTGGTATATAAATTACTTTTTAAAATATTTGCTAAATACTTATATTAAACATTCTTTGTGTTATGTATTACATTTTAAGGTTGTCTAGGAATCATTGAGTGAGAATTTTTTACGTGGTCAACGGCCAGCAGAAATTGTCATTATCTTAAATTTAAATCATAATAATATTATTGTGCTTCAAGATCACAACTAACCAAGTTGTGTTTACCGTTTACGTTAATGGTCAAGTGTAATTTTTTTAACCGCATAATCTTTATTATATAATCATATCTTTATTTTACAACAATATTTAAGCTTACAATCATCTATTTAGTACATTATTTTATCACCATAATGTACTCTTGAAAACTGTAAAATATAACTTCAATTCTACATTTACAAAGTATTTTGGTTACTTCAATGTGGAAGATAATGACCAATGATTACATTAATTGGTTTTCTTTTCGAAAACATAATGAATTATAAATTTATAAGTGTTTATTGTAATATAGAGCGTGTTTGATTAGGTCATGGCTTTTGTTTGAGGGTCTCGATGTCTAATCTAACACAATAAACATCATTGATGGTCTCGCTTGTGAGCACCAGATAACCATCTGGAGATAATAATATAATGTCAAAGACAATAAACATGAAACCTTATCTTTCTTTTCTATTAAAACTTCACGTGGAATATCAGGTTATGACTAAACAAAAAACACGAACAGTTGCAAAACTTCTGCTACTCTTTTATTAAACAAAAAATTGAAATATGAAGAGATACAAAACTAGGGATATACTACGCCCCTTATATACATAAACAACTTGATCTTCAAGCTACTTAAAATAATTAGATATTGACTAATCTTTATCTAACAAATATATAGACTCTAATCCTAACAATAATGTCTACGACTCTTTTAGCATTAAACTTCAACTGTTAATGATCTCCTCCTTTCATTCCTTGAGATCAAACCAACCCTCCCTATGACAATATTGATTCTTTAACATCTTCAAAGTGAGTATTTATAAGATTAAGAGTTAATCATCGTGTAAGTATTGGTGTCAATCCTTACTAAATAAATGTACCATAGCAACCAACATCTCATCGTGTCACATGGTCACTTCATGATACGGTCCGCTAGATATTACCAAAGGTTGATTGATAACTTCTGAATAAAGAGAATTCTAGGTGCTATTAAAAGTACAATGTTTTTTTAATACACACAATTTTTTGATTACACATGAATCTTAAAATATTTGTCAAACATATAATTATTTCTTATTTTGCATCACACACTTAAGCTTGTGTTACTTATACATAACTTCATAATTGGACTATGCTTGTGACCACAACGTCATAGGACACACCGAATAAAATTTAGGTGTAGTGTACGGCCCTTGAAATAAACTTTTGGAAATTAGTTTGTATGCGGCTTCGGTTAAATGTATTCCATCCCAACTAATATATGTATCTGGTTCATCACACAAGGTCATAGGTTCATCTCCACATCCCATTGATGTATTGTAGTTGAATTGTCCTCCACATCCATAACACGCCTTTAAACCCCCGTTTGTGAATCCTGTAATAAGACCATTATGCAAAGGTAGAAATATTGGCGTCCCATATTCATTTCATTCCAGTTTATAACATGTTACATACCATATTCATCAGGAGAACGATAAATTTGCATGGCAGCATTGTAATAGTCAGCGTAGATGACGATGATGTTGGGATTAAGCTCTCGAATCTTATTTAACTTTTTTTGCAACAATTTATTATGATATTCAACAAACTCATTTAACTTGATGTGACAACTGGTTATGGGATCGTACTCCTCCATATGAGATGCACATGTTATCAAAAACGACAGAGAGCATCCGATTGAAAAGTTTCCCGGAACAACTAGACTTCGAGCCCCAATCTCGATCAAATCCTGTACTTTCAAGTATTATTTTCAAGCAAATGCAAATTTAATAGAGTATCATTAAAGACGGTAGCCGAACTAGAACTATTAATTGTGAACATAATATACATTTTTCATGCATTCACTTGTACTACTACACCAATGACAAATTGAGGGGTCATATTGTAAAACATGCCATACATTGAATACCTCTAGTTGCTGTGATGCCCGAAGAAAACATCATTTTTCCTTTATGTATTACCAAAGGATGTGACATAATTTTTGGTAGCGACACTTTACATTACATGATTTAAAATGTGTTTTATGAATTGAGTAACTACTTACATTGATTCAAGGGCGAAGGGGGGCGCCCGCCCCCCCTCTTTTTTCCGTCAGTAGTGTTAATTTTCGGCTCGGCAGTGTAAATTTTCGGTCCGGTAGTGGAAACTTTTTTAATAAATATAGTGTTCGCCCCCTCTAAAATAGTTTACTTTTGCCCCCGGCCCCCTTAAACCGTGGTTCAAACTCCGCCACTGCATTGATTTCCGAGACAATCACATCAATAACAAGAGGAACATATGGTTTGACATCATCGATGGATTGTCCCGCGGATAGTGGAATATTGTAGTCATTACCACCAATCTCACCCACTAGAATCAAAGAACGTCCAACAAAGTCTTTACAATCTGCCAACAATTATGATTAACACAATAATTAGAGAATCATTTAACACCTAAGGATGATCCCTTGTTACCTTCATTTCTACTAACGTGTTTTAACAGGTTTTGTCATTCTTATAAGAATAACACACACATGAACATAAAGTATATAAAATAAATTGTCGGTTCATGTATAGCTTAAGTGAAAATTTTAATATAACTAGTTGTATTCCATCCGCCGCTTCGCGGCGGGATTAAATCTGCTTTAACGTTTTTGAAGTTTTCGAAGGCTCAGAAGTAATGAAGCGGTGTGGGCAAGTTAAAGAAAGAAGGATAAAGATGGTGGTGAGTGGCTGTATCCCATGGTTGTACCCTACGTTACACATACTGAAAAGGAGATTCAGAGGACCAGATTGCAAATACAAGAAATTACTGTGACCAAAACACATACATCAAAACCTAACTATTCCTCAAATTGTTTTTTTTTCATATTATAGAATGATAATTATACAAACAAAACTTTTTGGACCATCAAGATAGCAAGAAAACATACCTAAAGAAGTAATGTTGCCACAAATAGAAGACAATGATTGTTTAAACCATGATACTTGAATCCCTAAAGATGCATTAATCACGACACCTCCACTCCATCTGGCTTCAAGAAACAACGAATCCAATGCAGTAGCACCCGCCACCACGTAATTCACTCCTTGTATCATCGCCACCGAACCACCACTTTCGTTGTTGTTGATATATGGTGGTATCAACGGCAACCCAAGACTCTCAGCTACAAAAACCATAAACTTTACAGTTTGCCAGACACATTAAAAAAATATGAAACCGACAGAGGGAGAGACAAGGAGCCTAGTTACCTAGGAAATCAATGATGAGACGGACATTGGAGCAACGACAAGTGGCTTGTCCGATGAAGTTTTGACCATAAGGAGGAACACAAGGAAATACTACGTCCGATATGGTAGCTAGTTGTTTTCGGTTCCCGGTGTCAGCAATGGAGTCATCGAAGCTGATGATGAATGGATAGCATCCATTAACATACAGCCTATCAATCCATAACACCATCAAAACACTTGCAAATAATCTGGAGGTTGTAGAAGATGCCATCATAATGATTTTGTTACAAGTCAACTATCTAACTTATAAATGTTGATGATTGAAATTTTTATTAGTGGGACCAACGGTATGAATCACGAGGGATTTTCAACTATATTTCTCTAACACGTTCAATTGTTCAAATATCCGGCCCAGTTAAGACCTCGGCTGCTCGGCCCATGGTTAGTGGTATTTCTGGGCCCACGGTTATTTTTTATTGGCCCAAATCAATTACACTTTTTAAAACACGGCTTGTTTTAACTTTTAAGGGAAAAAAGGGTTTTTAACAAAAACTTTAACAAAAATGCATGTTTGAAAAGTGTATGAGTTAGTTGTTTTAAGAGTTAATTACATGAAAGGTCCCTGTGGTTAGACATGTTTCACTTTCGGTCCCCAAATTTGAAAAACTACAAGGTCGGTCCGAACGTTTAACAAAACATAACACAAATGGTCGCCGTCATGGATGGCCATTATCTTTTTTCGTTAAGTACTTGTAAAATGATCAAAATATCCCCGACTAATAACAATTTGATATTTATATATATTATTAAAAACAACCAACCCCAACCCCAACCCCACCCCTTCACTCTCTTTCTTCTTCCCTGTTTCTTCCCTGTCTAGACCAACCGACGGTGACCGCCCGACAACCATTGCCACTGGACCACCATCTCACCGATCATCATTACCACCAGACTACCTCACCATCTTCCATGCCTCACCATCTTCTTCCATGTTTTTTCCCTATTTTTCTTCTAATACCAGAACACCACCATCGGCACTCGGTAGGAACACCACCGGCGGCACTCGGCAGGAACACCGTCTCAGGCTAGAGCACTTTTAAAACACCACTTGTTTTAAGGAAAAAAGGGTTTTAACAAAACTTTAACAAAAATGCATGTTTGAAAAGTGTATGAGTTAGTTGTTTTAATAAAAATATGACGTTTCAAATAATTTTTTTCTCTTTTTATATAACTTATTATATATATATATATATATAATATATATATATATATATATATATATATATATATATATAATATATATATATATCTTTATTTATTAAAGCAATTTCTTAGAAAATACACATATTAAGTATACTCCATCCCAACTTGTATTTGGTTCATCCACAACATTCATTCAAAGTCCGGTTCTTTGTGAATCATGCAATAATACCCGTTGGATGAAATTGACTTGAATTATAGCCATTTGAGTTTAATGTTACACACTATATTCATATGGAGGATGGCAAATTTGCATGATAAAGTTGTAATAGTGAGCTAGTGTAGACGATGGCGGCATTAGGATTAAGCTCTTGTATATGATTTACTTTGTTTGTAATATTTATTGTGATATGCAACAAAATCATACTCTTTGTTATCAGGCACCCATATACTTGTCAAAGAGACAAAGACGACGAGTTAGTAGATTTGTTCGAAAGGTGATGATGTATTATCGTATTAAATTATTAATAGCATATCTTAGCATACAACATTACACCCCATAACACCAACAGAAAAAACCGCTAAAAACTTTGGAGCTTGAAGAAGACGCCATTGGATATTATTCTAGTTTGCACTAGGGATATTATATTATTATCATTGGCTAGTTAATGCTACATTATATAAATAACGCAAAGATTACTATACGCATTTAATGCTGTTTTATTATAGAGTTAATTACACAAAAGGTGCCTGTGTTTATGCTGATTTCCCATTTGGTCCCCAAGTTTAAAAAATTAAAAGGTTAGTTCAAATGTTTGCGTAACACAAACGGTCCCCTGGTTATGGTATTATAAGGGCGTTAGGTGGAGACGGCGGTGCTTATTGGCGGCAGCTGCGGTGGTGGTAATTGGCCGTGAGAGCATTCACAATCCATCCCCCATTCTCATTCTTATAATTACACTAAAAACCACTATTTTTTCTCTCTCATTTCTAATTAAATGATATTTTTTCATACCTTTATCATTACATTTTCTCTATTGTCCACTCACAACCACTTTAAAAAAATATTAAAAAAATTTTGGGGGCTGTACCGTGTTTCCTCAAATATAGGGAAACAAGATACAACCCGTATAATTTCTCTATCTCCTTCACTCATAACCACTTACAACCATCCCCTATAAATAATATAGTGCACCCACTCATATTAAAATAGGGAACGGGTTGTGAATGCTCTTACGGTGGGTCTGCAATTAGGGAAGAAGACATGGGTTGTGGAGGTCTGGTAAACGAGTGAGCCCCACTTATATGCTTTTGTTTTATTATAAAACAGGGTGATTTTAGTTTAATTTTTTAAATGGTATTTTAGTTATTTCTTAATATTTAAAGGAAGAATTTAACATCCATCCATATCAGGGATCATTTATGCCATGTTTTTCTAAACATTTAGATCGATTTTGTAATTTTTCAAACCTGTGGAGCGAAAGTGAAATTAGACCAAAGCATGGGATATTTCATGTAATTAACTCTTTATTATATAAACAACTACTATGAGATATATGATGTTGTTTTATTAGATAACAAGTACTATGAGAACACGTGATGGAATTTGTTCTAGTCAACAAAATAATAATGCATGTAAATAAATGATAAATTATGTATTCTTTTATAATTACTGGTACAATCAAAAGATTAGGTTTCCTAAAGGTGGCAAGAACTAAGAACATATATGTGGATGTATTCTATTATTTAATAAAATATAAAAATTTGTAACCGTATTCTACTACCAATGTTTAACAATATATATTAGTGTTTAAACCGTGACAACTGAACTACTAAAGATGCGTTAATAACAATTGTCTAGACACTAGGCTATTTGGCTTCGATAAACGATGAATCCATTGTCGAAGCACTACCCACCGCGTAGTTCACTCCTGGTCCCAACCCCGTCACACAACGACCCCCTTATCATTGAAATATGATCTTGATGATGTATTTCTTACCATTAAGTAAGGCCCTCACTTGTCGGGACCCTTTACTTTATGGTCATGACTTGGAAGATAATTATGTGGCTATAACTATAGTTCTAGTCGAAATCTGACAAGTGCATTGATAAATTGGCTCTAACATGTAAAGTGCCCATCTAAATTTAATGCCTTTTACATCAATTTAATGTCTGAACAAGTAAACAACCAACATATCCATTTAGTACAAACTAAGCGAAATGGACTAACTATATAAATGTTAAATATGTATTACAACCATTTTAATGAAATCTGCGCGCTTGAGTGATAATTATAGTAGATAAATTGTATTTTGTTTTATGATTAGAATTTTGTCTGTGAGTTGAAGACACAGTTAATTTTTTTTAATAGTTAAATAGAGTTTAAAGAATATTAAAAAGCAAAAATTGAGCACTAATATATGGGGCTATAAACGAACCGAACGAACATGAACAGGGCCTTGTTCGTGTTCGTTCATTAAAAAATAAACTTGTTCATGAACTGTTCACGAATACTTACCGAATGAGATTTTTTGTTCGTGTTCATTCATTAAGAAAATGAACATGTTCATTAACTGTTTACGAACACTTATCGAACGCAAACAAACACAAAAAAAAAATCATGAACATGACGCACATAAAAAGTTCATGAATAGAAACGAGTACAAATGATAATATATTTATTTTAGAATAAAATTTATATTTTTAATCACAAACATTACACAAAATCCATCAAGAATAAATAAGCACTTAACATAAATATAAAAAAAATAATTGATATAATAAAAACTAACAGAAAAATTAATAACATAAAAGAACACATTAACGAACATAAACGAACACATAATCGAACGTTCACGAACGGACATTAAATAACATAAACAAACACATATCAAACGTTCACGAACATAAATGAATGAACGCGGCTTGTGTTCATGTTCGTTCCTTTAACTGCCCTATCTAAAGACAGAAGGGGTCTAGTCTGAAACTGGTCTCGTGCTAGATTCAACGCAATAGGCGAGAAACAAATGAACGAACATAAACGAACTTCCCGCTGAACGGTTTACGAACTGTTCGCAAAAGATTCGGTTCGTTTGCAACCCTACTAAGGGTGAGTAGTCACAATGCAACTTTGAAAGGTTAGTGGTTGTGAAATTTAACATATATTTAACAAACACATTAACAGATTTCTATAGCAATAGAACAAACTAATCTTATTTATATCCCAAGCAAAGATAAACATTAAATATGTTATTACGATATATACTTCACGATAGATACTTATAAATTCTATTTACGTGAAAGTGAAATGTTATTTAGTGGATTGAATATCAATTATATGCACATTACGTACCAGATTGTTCATATTACAACTATTTACCGACAAGCGCACATTCTTTACCATACACTCACTCTACTCTTTAATCACAATATATGCACTTTAAATGATTTAAACTCATAATATTTGGTTGGTGACTACACTATTTTACCACTATGATTTCCCAGACCAATCAATTATAACTAAAACACTTTGACCACTTTACCATATCTCTAGTAAAATGGCTTCTAGCTTTAAGTATTGAACTACGTAACGTACTTTATTACATATAATCACGTAAATGATATGCCAATCGATCATTAGAAATAGAATAAAGATACTACGCATACCATAAAAGATACATCATTTTTCATGCACCCCTACCCGTTAATTTTAACTATTTTTCACACACACATATATATAATCAAGCTTGCAAACTTATATAGAACTCGATATCCCGACTCCCGCTTGTGATATTGATGTAGGGCATAGGGAATTAAATTTTGGTGTAGTGTATCACCCTTGAAATAAACTTTTGAAAATCAGTTTGTATGCCGCTTCAGTTAAGTGTATTCCATCCCAACTAACGTATGTATCTGGCTCATCACACACTATCGTGCATGCATCTCCACATCTCCTCGTTATGTTGAAATTAAATGGCCCTTCACAACCACAACATGCGTTCAATGTCCCATTGTTTGTGAATCTTGCAATAAGACATGTTTTGCAATAAGACATTAGGATTTAGCTCTCGAATTGTGTTTAATTTTTCTTGTAACATTTTATTGTGGTATTCAAGGAACTCATTTAATTTTACCAGCAACTGGTTATAGAATCATACACTTCGTTATCAGATCCATATATTGCCAGAGACGATGATAAGCATCCAATTGCCCTAGAATAGCAAGAGTTCGAGCTCCCATTTCAATCAACTCCTATACTTAAAACTAGTATATTCAAACCAAGGCAAATTTAAGGATACATTAATAAAAAGAAACTAATAGAATCAAGGAGTCAAAATAGAACTTTTCCTAAATTCACATAAGTAGTCTACACATGACAATATTAAAGGGTAAATCTATAAGAAAACAACAATGATACATACCCCTATTAATAATAAAAATTGGCTAACCTAAGTAGATCCTCTTTAGATCAGTCAAAATGTAGTGGTGGTATTTTTTATTAGTTGTTTTAAATGTTTTTATATAATTTGAGTAGCTTCTTACATTGACCGTTGAGATGATGATATCAATAACAAGGGGATCAATGGGCGGAGGATAGTTGGGATTGTTCGACTTGAACTTCCCTCTAGTCCTAAAATCACTACCTCTTAGTTTTAAATTTTGGTTCGGTAGTATAATTTTTGACCAGATAGTATAAATTTTTATATAAATATCGAGTTCACCCCTCTTAAAAAAAATTAATTTTGCCCCCGCCCCTCTTACGGAAGTGTTCAAGCTCCGCCGCTGAATGGCATGTCCGATGAAGTTTTGGCCGTAAGGAGGAACACATGGAAACCCTACGTTGCATATGACATTCATTTGTTTTGGGTTTCCGGTATCAGCAATGGAGTCACCGAATCTGATGATTGACGAATAGCATTCATTAGCATGCAATTTACCACACCATAACACTACTAAGAAGCCTGCAAAAAGTGTTGAGCTTGAAGATGACACCATTGGGTATTATTCTAGTGTTTATTTTTATGCTTGGGATATAATCATGAGCTAGCTAAAGCTACATTATATAAACAAAGAGGAGATTATTATATGTTACTATCTTTTTATTTTAATAAAATAGTAACTTAAGATGATACGTGTCAGCATCATAATTCTTCTCATAAATTTTTTTTTCCGCATCTATTTCCTATTAAATATTTACCTTAATTACTAATATATTATTGAACACTTTTTTAGATGAAAAATAATTTTTAATAAATTGAGAAAAAGATCTTTTTATTAATGTTATTTTTAAATAAATAATTTTTTATAAATAATAATATTTCTAAAACATCAAACTTTTTAAAAATATGAAATATTTTAAAATTGAAGTTTTTAAAAGTAATTTTTTTAAAAACCAAAAATAATTAAATTTTAGAGTTATAATAAGGAATTATTAAAAAATGACATTTCTATACGGTTTGTTTTAGAACAAAATGTTTATATTTTTTGAAAAATAAATTAAAAACAAAATTTTAAAAAGTTAATATCATTGTTTTATTATTTATAGTACTTACTCATACGTAATTTCATTCATGTCATATCTTATAATATTGTTTTATATTCAATAAATTTCATTATATTAATATTTTATTTATTCAACCCGTGTAATAAACAAGTTTATTAAAACTAGTATTATATAAACAAGTACTATGAGAACAAGTGATGAAATTCCTACCCGTGAAATAAATAATACACATAAATAATGATGATTAAGTTTTTAATTATTAAGGGTACAATCAAATAAATTTGGTTTCCTTAAAGATTTGCAATGGGATCTAAGGATGGTAAGATCATATACGTGGATCGTATTATCTTATTTAGCAAAATATAAATGCCAATGATATATTGGTTTAATGGTTCGGGAGGAGTGTGCGAAACTTAATTTCTTATAGACGTCAAGGGTTTAGTCTTTGACATTGACGAATAATTATAAACGTAATGTTACTAAATTACTAAACACTAACTCGTCGTTCAAAAAAAGTAAACTATAAACATTTGTAACCTTATTCTACTATCATATTTAACAATAAATATTGATTAAAAATTTTTGTTATGAAAAACTAAATATTTACTAGAAAATATTTGTAGATTTTGGATATTAGAAAAGATATATGAATGTAATTTATTATATATATTAACATTATAATAAAATATATATAATTATAACAAATAATTTATGAAATATGACGTGTGAAAAGCGAGACACGTTTAAAATTTATAAAAAGGATTATAAGAACAAATGTCTCATACATATTCAATTACCCACCCTACTCCCTCAAACAACTTCCTTTTAATAAAAACTAAAACTAGTAACAGCTACGCGCGCGTTGTGGCGTATAAACCGCAAGGAAAAAAGTTTAAAATGCTACAAACCTGTGTGTTTTTACGTCGACGTTGGTACGCTCTAAACGCTGATAAGATAACACTTCACAACGGTAAATTCGTAAATCAATGAAAGGTTACGTCCTTGTATAAATGATCACTAAGAAATGCAAAGACGTATTTCAAAAAACAAAGTATACATTAGTTGCGAATAACATTTATGTCGAATTGTAGCTCGACTCGTTTTTATCGAATCATGAACCATCGGTATTGTATGACATTTATACCGAAATTTATATAAAATAATACGGTATATCTGGAGTGTACTAAAATGATACGCAATTAAAAATTTATATGAAAACGTAAAGAGAAAATATCATGATCTAAGGGTATGTTCGAAGGCATTGAGGAACAAACAAACCAATCCAAAAGATAAACCTAACAAATTAATGTCAAGTAAAAAGGTAAAACATAAAATACTACGATATAAAACTTTAAAAAAAAAAAGTAGAACCAATAATTCAATAGTATAATATATAATGGGAAAATTATGTTTAATAGGGATATATGGTCGCTAATCGAAAACAACAATTTACCAAAAAGTTAAACATGTAGAATAATAGGATGAAAATAGTTTTTAAAAGAAGCTACAGATTTGAACCTGCTGTACAGTAAACCACTTTGGTTGTCTGTTCCAAGAGCATTAATATTTTATTTTTTATTTTTATTTTTATAATTATATTAAAATTATTATTATTTTTTTCAATTAAATAAGATTTTTTTATACATTTATCATTATCTTTTCTATCTCCTCTACTCACAACCACTTTCAAAAAATATTAAAAATTAATAGAGATAAACAGTGTTTTATCAAATATAGAGATAAACAGTAATATGTTCTTTATCCTCCATTCACAACAACTTAAAACCATTATTATAGAGAACACACTCACAAATATATAGAGGGTGAGACGTGAATGCTCTAAAACAATTAAATATAACCAACATGATAAAGTTACAGATTAATATATATATATATATATATATATATATATATATATATATATATATAGAGAGAGAGAGAGAGAGAGAGTTTTACACTAAAAATTACTATTTTTCTCTCTTTTTTTTAATTAAATAATACTTTTTATATTTTTATCATTATTTTTTTCTCTCCTTCACTCACAACCTCTTAAAATATATTAAAAACATTATAGGATTTTGAACAATGTTTTCTAAAAATAGAGATTGAACAATAAATTTTTCATATCCTTCACTCACAAACACTTATAACCATACCATATAATATAGGGAATACACTCATATAAATTTAATAAACGAGCTGTGAATGCTCTCACATAAGGTATTGTTATATATAGAATAAATAAATAAATAGCTTCGGACATACCTTTTTTATCCATTTATAAAGACACCTCTTAATATTTAAATCCTTAACCGCTTAAGGGTTATTTGCTAATCTCTTAATGTAACTATTAAGAGACTACCTCCGAGTTTGTTTTTTTAACTTAAAAACGCATCTTAATGGTTTATGACTTAGAAACATGCTAACTAGTCTAAAAATTACCTCTTATCAACTAGATATCTTAACAATCGAGCACAAGATTACAAACAAACCGTTAATTAAAAGAAAAAAATCTTACCAGCGGAAAATCCGGTCGAGATAGCCCTCTGCCAACTATCACCGATGTTCGTTGGGTTTTGTTTTTAAATTTTAGATCCAACAAATTACCTCTTATTCAATTAGATATCTTAATAATCCAGCACAAGATTACAAACAAACCGTTACTTAAAAAGAAAAAAAAATCTTATCCGCAGAAAATCCAGTCGAGATAGCCCTCTGCCAATCCAGTCGAGATAGCCCTCTGCCAACTATCACCGATGTTCATTGGGTTCTGTTTTTAAATTTTAGATCCAACAAATTATTTGTAACTAGCCCCCCCCTCCCCCCTGCATTGTGGCGGGGGCGTAAATAAAACTGTATCAAGTAGCACAAATGTCATACCATCGCTGGTGTCACCAACATTGAAGTTGCAATGTGTTACTGCGAAGAACTTAGACTAAAACATAAAACATAGAAAAGTATAACTAAGTCAATCTATGACTCGCGTTGCGACAGACCTGTAAAGTATGAGAAAACAGATGTAAATATGTTAAACCATACACCCACATTGTACCGTGTTAACGCACAAAATTTATAACGAAACGTAAAGTGAAACCTAAAAATGTTAAACCACGCATGCATGTTGCGCCGTGTTAACTTATAAAATTTAGAACGAACGTAAAACAAAAAATAGTGAAAGATTAAAAGTATAGAGGACTAAAGTTGAATATAAAAAAAATTGTGAGGTTAAATTGTAAAAGAAATTTTTTAAGTTAAAAGTATAAAATCAAATTTTATGAGGTTACATTATAAAAGATGAAAAGCTTTACTTTAAATATATAAAATCAATTTTTTTAAAAACACCCTAAGCATAAGGTACAATACCATTATGCATATAAAAGTTACAAAAACAATCATTAAAGCCTAAGGTATAATCCCAATGCACAAACAAAATTGGTAATTAGTATATATATTTTCTACTCTAATAAAAAAATAACTATGATGACACGTGTCAACACTACATTCATCTTCATCAAAATTCTCTTGAATTTTTCTCTTATTTAATAATCACATTAATTACTAATAATGTTATTTAATTTTTTAGTATAAAAGTACTTTTCTAAACAATAAGAAAAAGTTCTTATTATTAATGTCATTTCTAAAAAAAACAACATTTATAAAATAAATTTTTTTTCTAAAACATCAAACTTTTTAAATATACAAAATATTTTCAAATTAGTATTTTTATGAAGTAAAATTTATAAACCAAAAATAATTAAAATTGAGAGTTATAATACCGAAACTTTTTTAAAACGGTTTGTTTTGAAATAAAATGTCAAGTGTTTTTTTTTAACCTAAAAGGTTTAAAAATAAAAGCTTAAAAAGTTGATATCATTGTTTTATAACTTATAGCCATTACTTGTACGTAATTTCAATCATAACTTATTTTAAAATATCATTTTATAATTAACAAATTTTTAGTTTATTTAAAATTTTATTTATTCAAGTCGTGTAATAACTTATTAAACCTAGTTAAATATATAAATTAATAAGAAACCAAATGAATTATGAGGGAAATGGGAACCACCGTCCATCCTATGATTAAGACTTTTGTTCACTGCTAATAAGAAATTATCAGCATTTATAGGTCTTTGTTGGTTATACAATGTAGCCTTAGTTAGCCAATGATAATATCCCATGTGTAAAACCAAAAAACATTTTATGTTTTTATTTCACTTACTCTTGAACAAACATTTTATTTTGAGTTAATTACATAGATAGTACCTGTGGTTTACGGAAAATAACAAGTTTGGGTACTAAGTAAAAAAAGTAACAAGTTTGGGTTTTGTAATTTTAATTTGTAACGAGTTTAGGTATTAAGACTAACAGCCGTTGGTTTTTCTGTAAAGTTCAAGGGTATTTCCGTATTTTCACATCTAAGGGACTAGTTATGTAAAATTTATATTTGATTGGCTGATTATGTAATTAATTCTAACTAATACACAAAATATATAAAACAAAATTTCATTGCAGCCTCATTGTCGTCACCGAGGCTACCACCACCACCATCATCACCATCGGAGCAACTTCGATACCCTCACACCACCGCCATCCATCTCCACCGCCCATCTTTGACTTTCTGTTACAACGACCACAAGCCGTTGCTGCCACCACCACCATCATTGCCATCGTTACATTATCTCCCCATTCCCTCCCAAGTTAACCCTAATCTCCAACCAACCACTAATCACCAGCCGCCACCATCACCGTCGACCATTGAACCATTTCCACCGACGCTCTTGTGTAAACCGAGATCAATTGCATCATCATCATCGGCCATCATCTAACCATCTTCATCACATCTTACCAGTCACCGCCGATTCACCTCCACCTCTAACCTTTCTTCTCCATCAGAACACTACCATTAATTTACTCCTTTGGTTCAGAGCTCCTCCTACAATCCCCAACTCTTGATGTGGGTTTTAGGTTTTCTAAGCCGAAAATTATGACAAAGGCGAGGCTTATGTTGGTATGGTGGCGGTGAGGATGATATGACAAGGTGGTAACCGGTGGTCAGGGCTGTCGGGGGTGGTAGCCGGCGACGAGGGCTAAGTGGGGGTGGTGGCTGGTGGGGGGTGGGGGGGTGGGGGTGGGAGGAGCCGGTGGTAGGGACTGGGGGTGGTGGCTGGCGGTGGGGCTTGGGGGTGGTGGCCGGCGATTGGGGCTTGGGGGGTGGCCGGCGGGGGCTGGGGTGGTGGTGGCCGATGGTGGTTATGGTGAAATTGGTTCTGAAATGTAAGAGGGGTATGTGTGGGTGTTTTGTGCATTTATACATACATATATATATATATGTGTGTGTGTGTGTGTGTGTGTGTGTGTGTGTGTGTGTGTGTGTGTGTGTGCATGTGTGTGTGTATTAAATGACATAAACAGTCCCTGTAAGGTAAAAAGACGAAAATACCCTCAGATTTAACTGAAAAGTTAACGTCTGTTAATGTTAATACCTTAACTTGTTACAAATTGAAAACACAATACCCTTACCTGTTACAAAAAACCCTTAGTACCCAAACCTGTTATTTTCAATAAACCACAGGGACCATTTGCGTAATTAACTCTTTTATTTTATATAACAAACCTTTTGCTCTTGAAAATTCCATGTATATTTTTTATATATAAAATGTCCTTATTTTTCTTCATGGGTGGAACCAACATTCGTGTTCCCTAATCTTTTAATATTATTTAAGAAGAGAAATAAAAGAAAACTATATAATATGTGTTCTAAAGTCTTTTAATTGAAACAAAATAAAAGTAAGTGAAAAAAAAAATAAAGATTTATTAATTATCATTCATTCTAATTTTTTTAGTTGGAGAAATTTAAAGAGAGAGTAACTATTTACTATTATTTCAATCTAGTAATGATTATGATACATAAAAGTATAATGATACAATTATAACTTTTTAATTTTCTTTCATTTCAGCTTGAGAATACATAAAATACTAAATTTCATTTATTTAAATTAAACTCTGAAACACTGGATTACATTATACTTTTTTCTTTATTTCTTTTCTCTCCTCAATTCATTTTTTTTCACTTATCAAACTCGAGAACATAAAACGAGGGACAGTCAAGGGGTTCGCAAGGATTCATTGAATTATTATTATAAAAGCTAAGATTAATAAAAGAGTTGAGTAAACTTTACTTTTTCTTCTTGTGATTTGGTCAAAATAACACTTTTTATGCAAAGGTTTTAAAATTTTGATTTTACTTCTTACGGTTTTCAATTGGTCTCAATTAACTCCAACCCATCTCCAAAACCACCACACTTTCATATCCTCCGGCCATCGAAAGCCACCGCACCTTCATCTCCGGTGGGATAACACCTCAAACCCATCTTAGCATCCACCATCAACGATCTGAACCTAAATCCCCGCTATTATTTAACCCAATGTTTTCAATTTGAACCCAGATCCCTTCTGATTACATGTTGTTATGCCCAAAATCAAACTCTAGAAACATGATTAGGTTTAAGACCATTAGTGTTGGTGCGATGGTGGTGGTTTGGTTCGTTGGTGGTTTGAATCTATGGTTTTAAAGTTGGGTGATGGTGATAATTGTGGTGGATGTTGGTTTCTTGGTTTCTGTACTTTTTTTTCTTTTTCTGATAAATGTGTATTTAATAAAATTACATTATAGCCGTTTTATTAGTTTGAGTATGTTACATAATCCGTTCTTACATGTAAAAAGACATTAATGCATTTTTTTCTAAAAGAAATATTTAATGGTGTTAGTGGGTTGGATTTAATTAAGACAAATTGAAAACCACAAGTAGTAAAATCAAGATTTTGATATTTTTGGATGCAGAGCGTTATTTGGATCAAAACGCAGGGAGAAAAATCAAAGTTTACTCAAAAGAGTTTGATCCTTTGATCAAATTCGGTTTAGAAGAGAACTTATAACATCGTCTGACCAATCTATCGATCCACTAAAACAACCCCTAAAGTTGTTCTTAACATAAATAATTTTCGTGTTATATGGTAAAAATAATCTTAAAACAAAGTAAAGGTATGATTAGTTATTGATTATATCACACATTTAGTGGGGGAGTTTGAGCACTCCTATAGGAGGCGGGAGACGAAATTAAATTTTTTAGAGGTGATAAACTTGATATATAAAAAAATTACACCACTGGGCCAAAAATTTACACTACCAGACCAAAAATTAACACTACTGACGAAAAAAAGAGCCCCCCTCCCCTTATATCCTTTGCTCTTGCACACATTCAAACTTGCAAGCTTATGTAGAACTTGATAAATGGACTCGGTCCTGGATTCCCGCTTGTGATATAGATTTAGGACACGTGGAATAAAATTTAGGTGTTGTGTATGGCCCTTGAAATAAACTCCTGGAAATCAATTTATACGCCTCTTCGGTGAAGTGTATTCCATCCCAACTTACATATGTATTTGGTTCATCGCACACGGTAGTACATGCATCTCCACATCCCCTAGTTATGTTGAAGTTAAACGGACCTCCACATCCGCAACATGCCTTCAATGTCCCATCCTTTGTGAATCCTACAATAAAACCTTATTTTTAAGGATAGAATTTGTTTGTACCATGTTCGTTTGACTTTTGTAACATGTTACATACCATATTCATGTGGAGAATGGTAAATTTGCATGATAGAGTTGTAGTAGTCGGCGTACATAATGATGACATCAGGATTAAGCTCTTGAATTTGATTTAATTTTGTTTGTAACATTTTGTTATGATATTCAGCAAACTCATTTAATTTGATGAGACAACCGGTTACACGATCATACTCTTCGTTGTTTGACCCGTATATTGTCAAAGATGACGGAAGGCATCCAATAGGAAAGTTTCCTGGAACAAGAAGAGTTCGAGCCCCCATCTCAATCAAGTCCTGTAATTAGAACTAGTAAATTCAAGTTTGATGCAAGTTTAACCATACATTACTAAAGATATTGAAAAGAATCAAAACTTCTTAATGGGGTGACAAAATATAAGTTCTTTTTTTATTTACATTTACATATAATCTAGTGACGATAATTTAAAGGAAAAATATCACAGAATAATAATCAAGTGTTAAAAATGCTTTGATTAAGTCATCATACATATTATATCCCAATTGAATCACTAAACCATCAAATGAGTCATTATCGGATTTTATTATGTCAAGAAGAAAATAAAGAAGAAGATGTGGGGTCGGAATTTTCAATATATGTAATTATATTAAAAAAATAAAAAAACAAGTTAATTATATTTATAAAAATGAAATTATGTATCTAAAATCTACGTCACTATTCCACACCAGCATCTAAAAAAAGAAAAGAAAAACTATTTCCTAACTAAAACAAAAACAAAAACATGTTAAAACATATTAAAACTTATAATTTAGATAAAACATGAAAGTTTAGTGACTTAACTATAACACTTTTTAAACTTGAGTGACTTAATTAAAACACTATTAAAACTTGATTATTATTTTTGTAAATTTACATTAAAATAATTTTAAGGGATCAAACTTACTAGAAAACAATAACATATATCTTTATCTCTACTACTATATAATACAAAATCCATAGGTAGATTGGTAATTTATTATTTTTATAAGACACCAAAAACAAATATTTATGCATATGGTACAAGTGTTTTATACAAATATTTCTAAATTGTCCTCGTTAATAAACTTATGCTAATTAATACATGAGTTAATGCATATGATTAAATTCACTATATTAAGTATTACTTTATTTATAATAATTTAAATTAACATTATATTTATATTTTTACTATTTAAATTAAGTATTATATTATTAACTAAATACTATTTACCAAATATTTACATAGCTATAACAATAATAATAATAATAATAATAATAATAATAATAATAATAATAATAATAATAATAATATAATTAGTATTTAAGGCTGGTCGAAAAAGAGACTCAGTAGCACCCGCGCATCACGCGAGCCAATTCATTATACATAACATATAGAAAGCAATAATGAATATTTATATTATCTATACTATTTATAAAGCATTTTAGGATGTCAAAATAATAATTTTATCTTTACCTTAAGACACCTATAGAGTTAATATATGGTTGATTTTAATTTAATTTTTTAATCCATATGAATTCATTGAATTTAATAATAATAATAATAATAATAATAATATATAATAATATAATAGTATTTAAAGTAATTATAATAGTTATTTACAAAATAAAAATAATTTTAGTAATAAGTAATAATATGTAATAATATACAAGTAATCAAACTAAAAATATACCACCTCTCAAAACTGTTTCAAGGTTCTGAATCCTATATCGTTTTTTTGTTAAAATCATACAAATATGATAGTTTATAAAATCTAAATTTATCGTTATGATGTGCTAAATTATACCAATGTTTCTACATGATTTTTTTTTTCAAAACGGAGTAGTCAACGTAATTTTTATCCATACCTACGGATTAATACTAATGTACAAGTAATCGAAATCAAGTATTATAAATTTTAAAAACCCGCGGCAAAGCACGGGTTCACACACTAGTTATTAGAAAATGTGACCGTCGGGATGCCAACATGGCAACAAAGCAAACATCATTGATAAATTAGTGGAGGGTGTGGCATAAAATTTGATAGTGGTATTTTCTATGGGGGAGATTCACATTCAGTTTCTTAGTAATCAAAATTTTGAAATGTCTTAATGAAGTTACTTTAAGTTTTTATTTTCATCTAAAATCATATAATTTTCCCTAATGCTTAAATTTTAAAAATTGGATAAGAAAAATAAAACAAATATAAATCTTAGTTACTAATTATTAGAATTATCTTTCTGGTTAACTTGAAGTAGGTGGTAATAGTAAAGAAAAAAAAAGCACACACTAATAACCGGGCTTCATAGTTGTAAAATATAAATCAAATAGAAAAAAAATTTATTAAATATTTACCAAGATTTACATACGTGTCATTTAGATTTAACTTATTTTTGTTAACATTGATAACAAAATTACATAAGATTAGAACACTAAATAAAAGTTTAAGTAACTTTATTAACAGAGAAAAGCTTTTAGTGACTATATTGATACATGCATAAAAGTTGATTACTACTATGTAAAGTTAACATTTTTATTACATTGTTAAAAATGTGTTATGAATGATTTGAGTAACTTCTTACATTGATTGCTGAGGCGATATTATTAATAACAAGAGACACATATGGTTCGATCTCATCAATGGGCTTTCCCGCAGATAATGGATGATTGTAATCATTACCACCAATCTCACCCATTAGGAACAATGAACGTCCAACAAAGCTTCTACAATCTGTCAACAATTGTAATCAATCAATATCCGTAAATAGGGCCGCAAATGAATTGAACGTTCAGCGAACAGTTCATGAACTGTTCGGCGGGAAGTTCGTTTATGTTCGTTTGTTTAGTAAATGAACGAACACGAACAAGAAAATTTCGTTCATTTAGTTAAACGAACGAACATGAACACAAACCGTGTTCGTTCATTTATGTTCGTGAACGTTCGATAATGTGTTCGTTTATGTTCGTTAGTGTCTTTTCGTGAACTTTCGATAATATTTTTGTTTATGTTCGTTAATGTGTTCGATTATGTTCTTAATTTTTGTGTTAGTTATTTTTATGACAATTATGTCAAGCGTTTTTGGATATTTACGTTACGTGTTTATTTATTTTTGGTAAATTTTGTGATGAAAATACTGATTTTATTCTAAAATAAATATGTGATCATTTGTATTCGTTTATGTTTATACACTTCTTTGTGTTCGTCATGTTCATGAACATTTGTTTGTTTTCGTTTGATCTTGTTCGTGTTCATTTGCGTTTGGTAAGTGTTCGTGAACATGTTCATTTCCTTAATGAACGAACACGAAAAAGGAAATCCGTTCGGTAAGTGTTCGTGAACAGTTCATGAACAAGTTTATTTCTTAATGAACGAACACGAACAAGACCTTGTTTCGTTTTCGTTCTGTTCGTTTTGCAGCCCTATCTAATAATAGTTAACCTAACATTATCACATATAATTAGATAACATAATTGTTTCCTTAGTATGAGGAAGATCGACACACCAGAAGTGTTGCCACAAATAAAAGGCAATGATTGTTTAAACCATGATAACTGAACGCCTAAAGATGCATTGATCACCGGGCGTTCGGGCCATATGGCTTCAATAAACGACGAATCCAATGCCGTAGCACCACCCACTGCATAGTTCACTCCTTGTCTCAATGCCGCCACATCACCACTCCCCTTGTAACTAAAATATGGTAATGGAGTCAGTAATGGAGTCACCAAAGCTAATGATAGATGAATAACATCCATTAGCATACACCCTTCCACTCCATAACACCACCAAGAAACTTGCAAAAAGTATGGAGCTTGAAGATGACACCATTGGATATTATTCTATTGTTTATTTCTACGCTTGGATATTACCATTGGTTAACTAATGCTACATTATATAACCAAGGCCCCAATTATTATTGTATGTACTTCAATATGCTATATATTAATATTATATTGAAAGGTAGTTGAATCAAATGGTACGTGCTAATTTGTACTTTTGCAATTTCCATGTGACATTATCATATATACAATTAAGGCCACGAATTTTTTTACTTTTCATGATATATATGTTACTGTAACGTACATCACTCACGTATCAGTACCCTTTACTTTGTGGTCAGAACATGTGGCTAGGACAATAGTACTAAGTCAAGTCCACCAATAATGCATCGATGAAAATGACAAAAGAGCCCATCTAACAACATTTAACATCGGGTTTTGATGAGTGTGTCTCTTATATTAAGTGGGATGGTTGTGATGTTATGAGTAAAGAACGGAGGAAATTTATGAGGATTGTACTGTGATTTTTCATATTTAAAAAAATACTGTACAATCTTTATAAATTTTTTAATATTTATAGAAGTGGTTATGAGTGAATGAGAGAAAAAAAAAAGTAATGATAAACATATAAAAAGGTATTATTTGATTGAAAGAGAGAGTATAAAAGTAATGTTTTTAATGTAAATATGGGAATAAGGATGATGATGAAAAAACTAGTGTGAATGCTTTAAGAGTCAGAAGGTTTAATATTCACCCAGGTAACACACATTAGGTTGTCATCTCACGACGAGGATCGGGAACCCAGATCAGATCAGGTTGAACATAACACGAACCTCATGCTTTGTCGTTGGGTAAATCCATGAGATGCATAGCCTTCACAATTGATCGGTGTTCTAAAAAGAAAGGAAAAAAGTAAATTTAATACTTTTTTAAATAAAAACGCTATAAGAGATTTAGGAAAAATATATATGACACCAATGTGGGTGAACGGTCTTGTAAGGTAAGTGGTTGTGAAAGTTAACATATGTTTAAGGAACACATTAGTTTATCTATAAAGTTTTTGTTTGGAAAAAGTTTGACTTAACTCCCGTTTTATGCAGGATCATAAAAGGGATTGGATCGTTTCGCGATCTAATGCATGTAGTCATACCCTATACTTTACCCGGGAGATTGTTTCTCACGGTTTAAAAACATGACCTTAAAGGTCAAAATACAACAACCTTACTGATTCTTTTAAGATTTACCCTCATAAAAAATAAATATAAAAATATTATATAGCAATACAAAAAAAAACAACAATAATAACACACTATCTACAAGTGAAACAAGTACTTATGAGAGCAATGCTTAATAAGCTCAAACAACACTAAACCATAATTTTCTTGCACCAAAACAGAGTGGTTTGAAAAAAATAAGATGATAGTACCAATTTGCCTAATAAGCTTAATGATTTTGCTATACAGGGGATGGTCAATTATGGTTATGAAAATGTAGTAAATTGTTTTAACATAAAAGACATGCTCACATGCCTTTTGGAAAAGTGTATAGATAAAAACATAAGGTCCATATTATGAAATGGAACTTGTGTGTGAATGGGTGGGATGGGATCATGTGACCTGTAAAGTGTTGTATAAAATCAAACACAATAATAAAAGTCTTTGTATTTTCTCTGTCTCAAAGCATGATACAAGATGTCTATATAAAGGTATTACATCAATAACAAATCTCCTACAAATAAGGCTATACAATCAATTCTAAATATATCTCAAATATAGTCCGCTAATACTCCCCCTCAGGTGGAACGTGGGTTCGGACCCACGGTCAAGCTGTTCCGGAAACTCTGAAATAATTGTCAAGAAAGGCCTTTACTGAAAATATCTGCATATTGAACAGAAGCCGGTACATGAAGCACACAAATTTCCCCAAAACGAACTTTCTCACGAACAAAATGAAGATCAATTTCCACATGCTTCGTCCGTTGGTGCTGAACGGGGTTGCCCGATAGATAAACTGCTGAAACATTGTCACAATAAACCATTATGGCCCGTCGGATCGGAATATGAAGTTCCAAAAGTAGATTGCGTAACCAACTGGTTTCCGCCACGGCGTTAGCCACACCCCGGTATTCAGCTTCAGCGCTGGAACGAGAGACCGTGGGTTGTCGTTTAGATGACCAAGAAATCAAATTATTGCCCAAATAAACACAGTAACCAGAAGTGGATCGTCGCGAGTCGGGACACCCACCCCAATCAGCATCAGAGTATGCAGTCAACGATATGCTTGGAGAAACAACGAGGTGTAGCCCATAATCAATAGTGCCCTGAACATAGCGGAGGATTCGTTTCATGAACGCAAAATGGGGCTCACGCGGAGCATGCATAAAAAGACAAACTTGCTGAACCGTGTAAGAAATATCAGGACGAGTAAACGTCAAATACTGAAGAGCCCCGGCTAAGCTTCTATATAAAGTCCCATCTAAAAGAAGAGTACCCTCGGTGGCACTGAGTTTGCTAGAGGTATCAACTGGGGTGGCTCACGGTTTACATGAAGACATGTTGGCACGATGTAAGATGTCCCGAGCATACTGTGATTGGTGAAGAAACATGTCGTTTTCATTCCGCTGGACTGTAATACCCAAGAAATGATGCAGGGAACCCAAATCGGTCATTGCAAATTCCGATGACAAAAGAGTAATAATATGACAAAGAAGATCCGTGGAGGACGCCGTAATTATGATGTCATCGACGTAGAGTAGGAGATATGCCATATGGGATCCAGACCGGTAAACAAAGAGCGACGTGTCACATAAACTTCCATTAAACCCATGCGAAGTAATGAATGTAGAAAATCGTGTATACCACGCCCGAGGTGCCTGTTCGAGACCGTATAAAGACTTTCGTAAGCGGCACACAAAATTAGGCTTAGATTGATCAACGAATCCCGGAGGTTGATGCATAAATACTGTCTCGTGGAGATCGCCATGTAAAAAGGCATTCTTAACATCCATTTGATGGATCGGCCACCCCCTAGACAATGCAATAGATAAAACTGTGCGTATAGTGGCCGGTTTGACAACCGAACTAAACGTTTCTTCACAATCGATGCCAACCGTTTGGGATTTACCGCTAACCACAAGTCTGGCTTTGTACCTGTCTAAACTGCTATCAGATTTGAATTTGTGCCTGTAAAGCCAATGACACCGAACCACCGGTTATGAATCCGGTCGGGGCACTAAGTCCCAAGTACCATTACCCACTAAAGCATTATATTCGTCAATCATAGCTTTTTGCCAATTCGGGTATGTGATGGCTTTGGGAAAGGAGGTGGGTATAGGTGAGATGGGTGTGGTAGAGGTGAGGTTAAGGTTATATTTTGGATTGGGTTTGAGGATTCCATCTTTGGCACGAGTTGTCATATGGTGTGATTAACAGGATGGGAAGGTGGCGTTGGGGATGGAGGTGAGGGTGGGTTGGCAGGGGCTGAGAGGTCGGCGGGGTTGGAGGGGCTGTTGTTATGGGAGAGTTTGACGGGTCATGGGAAGGTGTGGTGGAGGGTGGAGTTGTAGGTGAAGTTGGAAACCGGTAAGTGGGAATGAAGGAAGGTTCATCAGTGAGGAAGTCATAGGAGGTTGGGGGAATGGGAGTGGCAAACGGAAAGGTGTTCTCATCAAAATCAACATGACGCGAAATGTGTACGCGTCCGGTAACGTGGTCAAGACACCGGTATCCACGAAAGTTCTCGGGGTAGCCAACGAATATGCACCGGGCAGATCGAGTATGTAATTTGTGAGGTTGAGTGGCCGACATGTTAGGATAGCATGCACACCCAAAAACTTTAAGATGGTCATAAGTGGGATGACACCAATACAAGGCATAAGTGGGTGTGTTAAAATTAAGGCGTTTAGTAGGAAGTATATTGTGAAGGTAAGCAGCGGTATGGAGGGCCTCGACCCAAAATGTGGGTGGTAAATGTGCATGAGTGAGTAAAGCCCGGACGATATCATTGAGGCGGCGTATCATCCGTTCAGAGCGACCGTTTTAGGAGGATGTTTGTGGACAAGAAAATCGGAATACAAGGCCATTAGATGAAGCGAAGTTATGAAATGCGTGGTCATCGAATTCTCCCCTAAGTCACATTGGAAGGTTTTTATATTTTTATGAAATTGTGTTTGAACAAACTTGTGAAATTTGGCAAAGGTGGCAAAGGCTTGAGATTATTGGAGTGGGCCTGTGTTTACTAAGAATTGGTGACGTCCATAAATCACAATGGATGACATCAAATGGTGCAAAAGTAAATGAGTTTGAATCATGAAATGGTAACCGTCTACTGTTTGACACATGACATTAATGAGAAAAATCAAAAAAATCCTTAGTACATGAAATTAAATTACGACTAGAAAGGGAATGTAAAACTTGTGAGCCCGGATGTCCAAGGCGATTGTGCCACTTATTGGAAGACAATGCAAGATAAAGTTGAGTTGGTGCAGTGAACAGATAGAGATCCCCGGTGCTATCATGGCGGGAAAGGGGTTGTCCAGTCTTGAGATCCTTCAAAGTAAAACCGAAAGGATCAAATTCAATTGAAATTTGGTTATCACAGGTAAGTTGTCGTACGGAAAGTAAATTCTTAACGACATTTGGGGCTAGCAAAATATTATTTAGTTGAAGGGTTTTGTTAGGTGTAGGGTAAGTCCCGTGGCCCGAACCCGTGATTGGCAAAGTTTGGCCATTACCAACAAATATTTTTGCATTAGGAGAAATAGACAAAGGATTAGTAATGTTACCCGAGTCTGATGTAACGTGAGATGATGCGCCCGTATTCATGTTCCACTGAGGATCATATTGATTTAGTGATAAAGTGCTGAGAGCGGCTCCGAGAGATGTTGGGTTGAGTGGATCCACTTGTGGCGGAAAAGTATTATTTTGAGAAGATGCCTGGGCTGCCAGCCCAAACTATTGCTGTGGATGTTGTGCTGCTGGGCCATAAGTGGACTGGTTGGATTGTGGAGGAGCAGTGGGCCGCGTCCAGTGGGGCTGCCATGGTGATTGGGCCGGGTGAGGGCATGGAGGTGGGGGAGCCCACCAGTTATATTGTGGTGGATTATTGGAGTGGGCCTGTGTTTTTGGGTACTGGGCTTGGCTCGAATTCTGTTGATAGTTCCAGTTGTTCCCAGTTTGATTATTTCTTCCTCTACCACAGTTTCCTCCACCGCCACGATACCCTCGATTTCCGCTGCCACGATAACCACCCCCACCACCACGTCCGCGATTATTAGGCCGATATTGATAGGCTTCATATTGCTGACTTGGGTGAGGCGATGTAAGTGGTGCAGGGCTGTTGTTGGGAGCTGGATTTCCTCCTGATCTAGTCACTGCAAATGCCGAATTCTGTTGTCGAGCCGCCTGCCTTCTTTGCTCCCTATCGATCATATCTCTCGCATCATCCCATGAACAATTTAGCTGATTAATGAACTGTGCAGTTGCGTCGAATTCCGGTGGTAGTCCCTGAACCATTTGCAATACGAAACGCGACTCGGACACCGGCTGATCTACATCACTGAGCTGGTCGGCGATGTCTTTTAATTTCTGAAAATAGTCGTTCAACAATGAACAAGACGCTAAGGTTGTAGTGGTGAATGCATGTAAGAGCGTCGAAGCATGAGACATCTTATTATTGTGAAAGATGGTTTGGATTTTATTCCACGCCTTTTGAGCCGTCGAGTCGTTTTCTAGAACACGCACTAACAAATCATCCAATAACGTACCGTAAATCCATTGAAGAACAATAGCATCGATCTTCACCCAGGAGCCATAACCCTCGTCCGTTTCAGCCGGCGGTCCTGTTCCATCTATGTGATGCAATACGTCGTAACCTTTTGCATGAAGCTTGAATAGTTTAACCCAAGAAGAATACGCGACCTTCACACCGTCAAGTGTTCGAACTTTATTCTGGATGTTGGTGACCGAGTATACCAGATTCAAGGCTTTGTTTCCATCGGTCGTGACCGTGGCTTTCGTTCCAGCGCCTGAGATAGTAGTAGGGTTTTCTGAATCTTTTTCAGCCATGACAGTTGCGGCTGAGATAGTAGTAGGGTTTTGGTGGTGGTATTAGGGTTAAACTTTTATGGCTCTGATACCATAAAAGCCTTTGTATTTTCTCTATCTCAAACCATGATACAAGATGTCTATATAAAGGGATTACATCAATAACAAATCTCCTACAAATAAGGTTATACAATCAATTCTAAATATATCTCAAATATAGTCCGCTAATAAATAAACCATTTGAATTAGCAAAATAAACAGAAAATAAACCTATTTTTTTTAAATAATCAAGAATATTAAACAAAGAAATAGGTAAACTTAAATATTATTAAGGTTTTGGTTTTCTCGGATTCGATGCTTCATGTAAATGATGATATGTTTATTGTATTTGGTCTAATTTAAATGAGTATTAGGGCTTTTAAAGATTTGGTTTAATATGAATGAGTTCTCGTATATAGAACAATAATTAGGACCAAAATATGTAAATACAAGTTCACTAACTGTTGTACATGTGTTTATGTAAACATGGTAATTAACTAGTAAATTCAACATAAGTACATGACGTGCTGTACATAAACAAATGTATCTAGTAAATTCGGTCAAGAGGATGGCGGCGTTGTATTTTAAGGTTGATCCTTATAGATCACTTCTTCAAGAGTTTTGTTTCTTTTATATAATCTTGCAGTTCCATTTTATTCGGAATATATTATTACTGTGGTATTAATACTTCTTTGTAATCAACTATTCATACCAGTCACCCAAAGGTAGAGGTGCACGAAAAAAGATTTCAAAATTGAAACTGCCAATCGGAACTGGTACCTATAGGAACTGGTTTGGAGCTGATATAAACTATACGTTCGTAGCCAGTTTGTTTGAAACCAGAGCCGAACTGAACCGGCCAAACTGGTCAAACCGAACCAAACCGCTCAAAAACCGACCACATATCAGTCAACAACCCGAACGAAGCGGACCAACTTTAAACCCACACTAGTACCCATACAAACTGTTTTTGGTTTGGAACCTGTTTGGAGGATAAAAATAGTTTTGTGCAACTCTACCGAATAGCATTTAGCCCGAGACCTCTCAGTGTTAAAATCTACCGTGAAATAAAATTGAGAGTAGATTATATTTGTCACTCTAATTTTTTTTAAAAAATAGTCATACGAGACCTTAGTTATTTAGGTGTTGTTTGTTTTTTCTGCAGCAAAATGTCTGCAGTATGCGGACTACATCTGCAGACATCTGCAGGAGAAGAGGTGGACCAAACCTCTGCAGTCTGCAACAAGAAGAGTGTCTGTTTTTTAACGTCTGCAGAATGCTAAAATCAACTGGTGGTGGTATACGGCGATGCCGGACGGTGGTGGTGATGGTAGATGATGGGTGGTGGTAGACGGTGGGTGGTGGTGGAGGCGGACGGTGGTGGTGGCGGAAGGTGGTGGTGGCGGACGGTGGTGGTGGAGGACGGTGGTGGTGGTGGACGATGGTGGTGGACATGGGTGGTGGTAGGTGATGGTGTTTAATTCTCTGCAGACTTTAGAAGTGTGCTAAGTCTGCACCATGTAGACCTCGCGCAAACCTTTTTGAATTAAAAGTCTTCCAAAAACAAACACTCTGCAGACCTCAACGCTGCGCGGCGCAGACAAAAGAGATCAGGAAGAGTTTTTATGAAAAAACAAACACCCCGTTAATGCAACGAAGGTGTTCACTTAATGTCTTCTATTGATCTCAAAGAAGAAATGGGCTAAGTCAATTGATAGTTTGGGGCTTTGGGCTAGTCATAATTGAAAATGGGCCGAGACTTCTTAATTCGAATACAAGGCACAAAGTCACAAACACAAACGTGAGGGATGAAAGTTGAAACTATTTGAATTTTGAAGGTCTAAACTTAAACATCAGATGGTATGGGCTAAGCCGGTCTATTTTGCAGAACCATGAAGCTAGCGAGAACTAACTAAAACATATCGGATCGGTCTGGTCCGATTTCGGGCTTTTCTCGGGACGGGTTTTGGTTTTCTCTTGATGCATAGCCGAAAGATTCCTCTCTGTCCTTTCATCTCTCCCCTCGCATTTGCTTTCCCTTTCATTTCAAACGATCCTATTTTTGACAGCCTTGTGTCAAATCAACTACATGTTACAATCCCGATAACCATAGTTGAAACCACTAGTGCATTTATCTATCTCTTTCCGAGAGGTGTCAAGCTTTTGGCATCGGGGTTGTGACATATATTGTAACCTGATCGTGTGTAACTACCACCCAGTTGTAACTCGCAATTTATGTAACATTTATCTCAACTGTCTTCCGACCCATGCATCCATCTCTCTTAGACTTATTGGTGTTAATGCTTTCTGTTTTGATGCATCGAGATGGAAGGGAGGTGGCGATTGGGAAGTTTAATGAAGAAATATATGGGAAAATGGGTGATTGTGTGGCTTTATTTGTTTGTTTTGTTTTTTCCTTGTATTCAAATGGGCATCCGTTAAACAAACACCAAAGAGTAAAAGTGTAATTTCAAAAAATTTAGACATTCATGTAATTGACTATTGTGAAAACACTACATACTCTTGTAATGGGTGATCGACAATTATTTGTAATCTCTATTAACTTAGAGAGACAATTTGAAAACGATTATCTATATCGATTTGTAGACGATAACAACTTTATTGTACCATTGATTGAAGACGAAACAGTGAACATAATCATTTATTCTCTTCCATCTTTTCTGACTTACAAATCATAGCATGGCCATGAGTTCAACAAATGTTGTATACAACCTATATAAAGTTTGAAAATAACCAAGACACCCATCTAGGTTCTTATGTAATCCACTAATATAAGGTATTATCTACGTTACTTCAAGCAAATAATACTTTCCTCACACTTTTACCAACCTACCACTCTTTCATTTGAAATTGAAACAAATGAGGTTGATTAATAATATATATCTCTAGATGTTTAATTAAGATGTTTAAGTCGAAAAGAAGTTTGTGTGTGATTTTGATCAACACACAACAAATACATTGTACTTTGAATGAATTTGATAGTTTCATATGTAATCATTTGCTAAATTGTTTGTCAATAATCTACTTAAGCCATTTTCTAATAGTAAAATTGATGCTTCGGTTTTGATAATGGTTTGGGTCGTACCGAATAAGGAGCACATATATGTTGTTTTTTGTATGAATGTTTGATTTGATGTCATTGTTGATGTTAGATAAACTCTGATGGCAAAGTTACAAACTATTAGAGTGGCATTTTGTGATAATTCAATACCATTAAGTATGTTGATGTTGGTTGGTTTCTAATAGTTTGGATTTTAATAATTTAAAATATTGTCTATTAAAGGAGGATCGTAGTATTAATTAATATTCATTTTTGTTAGGGCTAGTCCACTACTGAATGATTATGATACGCCATCTTGATAGATTGTTCTATATCTTGAACGGCATTAATGATAATCTCATAGCATAATTATCATATATTACACTTGGTTTGTATTTATTCTCCACTTGATGTCGCTTGTTATGTTATATGAATTGCTATTGGTAATAAAGTAGAGTGTCACTATTATTAGGTTTTGCCATCGGCAATAAATACATTTGATTATTAAAATTTAATTTTAACTTAATATTATAAAAATATACTATTTTATCATTAAAAAAAGACAAAGAAATACGTGGGCTTAGTCTCGTTTATTAAACAAACTTACTTTTAGGCTCAACATCTGACACAAAGCTAATTAAGTTTGACTCAACTCGAGCTTTTAATGACCGATCTCGAGTTCACGAGTGACGTGGCTTATATGCACTAGGGGTGTCAATCGTGTCGGGTTGGCAGGTTTCGTGTTAGCAGGTTGGCGGGGGTTCAGAATATAGAACCTGAACCTTACCCATATTCTTATACGGGTCAAAAACTTTAATCATAACCTGAACCTATATAAAATCATGTAACCTGAACCTGACTCATTTAATTCAATTTTTTAGTAAGATCAAAATTAGAAATGGTAATTTAATATCATAGTACTATTTTAAATTTCATATATAACGAGACGTCATATGTTATGGTTTTCAAGTCTAAAATATTCGTTTTCAATAATAATTTTTTTCTTTTTTAAAAACATTAAAGTGAAGTTTGAAACAAGTTTTAAATTAAATTTCTAAACAAAGAAAAAGATATAAAAATAATACCTAAAACAGGTTAACTGATCAACTTGTTTTCAAACAGATTACCTGCGTTCGACTTGTTTTAAACGGGTCAACCCAAACTATTTTTAAATAGTTGCATTCTTCAACTCAAAATCTATTCTTTTTCATGTGTGGTTTGTGTTCGTGTTAAGAATTTGTACTCACACCCTAGTCATTAATGTTACATGTATGTTACCTGAAAGCGATGGATGTATTAAATAACATATATACGTGTCCTCAAACAATGTATTAAAAAAAACATAAGTAAAAAATAATCTAAGAAGATAGATTACAAACACTTATAGAGAGAGAAACAAACACAAACAGAAGCTTTTCACTTTTCATTTTCATTTTCATTTTCATTTTCAAACAAGAGAGACAAAACAAAGCTTCTTATACTCGCACGAACTCCACTTCGGCACCGGTGGCAGACGACGGCGGCGGCACGACGACGTACGGTGGCGTTAGATCCGATAACAACAGAAGCATGGGTAGCAGAGGCGGAGGAGGGAGTAATGGCGACGGAGTACCACCGGCGTGTAGGAAGATTGTTCTTAGTGTGAAGGAGATTGTAAACAGTGCTACAGAGGCTGAGATCTACTCCGCCCTTAAAGATTGTAGTATGGACCCTAATGAGGCCGTTAATCGCCTGTTGTCTCAAGGTGAATCTGATTGTTGTTGTTGTTATTAGTTTTGGGTTGATTTGGTAACCTAATTTGGTGAATTGGGATGTGGGATTGCGAGAATCGAAGGAAATTGAAGTGGGTTCTTGATTTGGGTTGTTTTGGGGGTGATTGATGATTTAGTGTTTGGTTGAGGAGAATGGGGATGTTTATTGGAATGAAGAAATCAATTGTCTTTGTAATTTCTGATTTCTAGGGTTTAGTTTTTTTACTTACTTTGTTTGTTTGATGCTTTTTTTTAATGCCTGAAGCCATAATTGTTGTTTATCTTTGATGATTTGTATCTTTTGTTATCTGTTTTTTTGTTTTTTGAGGAACTGGTAGAAAATTATGTGGGTTATTCTATTGTATCTCAAACTTTGTGGGTTATGAGGGTTATTTTCTTGTATTTCAAGTTGGTAATGCAAACTAGTAATTGCCTTTGTGGGGTTATGAGGGTTAATTTATTGTATCTGAAGTATGAGGTGCAACTAGTAATTGTCATTGTGGATCTATGAGGTTATTTTCTTTACTAGTAATTGTCTTTGTGGGTCAATGAGGGTTATTTTCTTTACAAGTAATTGTCTTTGTGGGTCTGTGACGGTTATTTTCTTGTATTTGAAGTAAGTAATGCAACTGGCAATTGCCTTTGTGGGGTTATGAGGGTTATTTTCTTGTATATGAAGTAAATAATGCAACTGGTAATTGCCTTTGTGGGGTTATGGGGATTAATTAATGTATCTCAAGTGATGCAACTATTAATTGCCTTTGTGGGTCTATGAGGGTTATTTTCTTCTATTTCAAGTAAGTAATGAAACTAGTAATTGTCTTTGTGGTGTAAAAGGGTTATTTTTCTTGTATCTCAAGTGAGTGATGCAACTAGTAATAGTTTGTGTGGGTTTATGATGGTTATTTTTGTATCTCAAGTAAGTGATGCAACTAGTAATCGTTTTTGTGGGTTTATGATGGCTAATTTCTTGTAACTCAAGTAACAGATGCATGTAGTGTTGTTCATTGTCCAAATTACTTTTATCTTGTGCTACGAAATACGTGCATAGAAATTTCAGCTCGGCCTTGTGAGTTACTAAACATGCTTCTTATTCTAATCTTATTTTGATATCAGATTGAGAAGATCGCATGTTTAGTCTGATTTAGCCTTAGTTGAGCTATAGTTTTATATTCTGTTAATGTTAAAATTAAGTTCTAATATGATGTTTATTGATTGTCTAGATCATTTTCACGAGGTGAAGAGCAAACGAGAAAAGAAAAAGGTACAACGCCAAAATAAATTATAGAATTTGTTTTTTATTTAATTTGCCTGTAATTTGTATGTATGTACTTTTTCTTAATGTTTCAGTTTATTGCTAATTATATTCATACATCTAAACTATGAATAGTTTATATTGGTTTTGCTTGCATCCAGTTGAAGAATACAGCAGAATCCAGACCTCGTGGTGGTGGTAATAGCACTCCAAACCGCGGGGTTAGAAGTGGACATAATGGGACTCCTACTCATTTCAACTCGTCTGGTAAACATTTAAAATGTTATATGTTTTTTTTTTGATAAATAATCGCAGATTGATTTCTAAATGAACTCTTACACTTTGATTTTTTAGAGTCTAGTGAATTTCAAGGAAAGCCTACATACAAGAGGGAAAACGGAACTAGTTCTTCAACAATTTTAACCACACCAGCGTCTAGAGTTGGTCCTCGTAGTGCAAACTGGCATCCTCCAGCTTACAGGTTAGTTGATTTGAACCATTTAATTTAATTGATTTAAGGCATTTAACTTAAGAATATTAATATTGAGCTTTTTATCTGTTTTGCTATTACAGTGGTTCACTCGGGCATGAAAACGAATCATCAACTGGCACTGCTGTTGATGGTACATCGGTTTCACAACCAAATTCTGGATACCAACCTGCATGGTTGGGTGGTCCTGGTCAAAAATCGATGGCTGACATAGTCAAAATGGGTAGACCACAAAACAACAATAGTTACACCACTTCAAACCCTTCTCAACAGAGCATCAATCACAACGTTGTTCCAGGAATACATCCTGAATATGATCATGTTTCACCTGATAATGATTGGCCTTCTACTGACCAGCCACAAGCAGAATCTGGGTTGACTTATGGTCAGTCAAACTTATCATTTGATAGAACCAATGAGTACTTGGGTCATGAAACCAATGAGGTTGAGTGTCAAGAAGATGAAAGTTCTTCTGAAGATCAAACTGAGAACCATGTGGGTCCTGCTTCTGTGCCTGAACCTTTTTATGATGACGGCCCTTATGAGCACAATGAAGGTAATTAATTTTAAGTATGATACTTGACCTCAAAAAGAGTTCCAAATTAGTGGGACTATAGCAACTAATATTTGTTACTCTCTTGTTTTAGTTGAAGAAGTAGATGCATCTTTATCATCCGTGAGTGCGAATATGCAAAAGTTTAGTGTACAAGAAGAGGAGGACGTGGTACAACCTCAAGAGGATGTCCCTTCTTTAGTAATTCCAAAGCATCTGCAAGTCAACACTGCCGATTGCTCACACTTATCTTTTGGAAGCTTTGGTGCTAATATAAATATAAATACTGGGTTCTCTAGACCTTCATCTGTTGAACATTCAGAAACCACGTATGATCGCTTTATAAAGTTACTTGTCATTTTTTAAGTTATTTATTCTCATATAACTTCTCTTTGCAGAAATCTTGAGTATTATGATGACAGACCTGCAATAAATATAATGGGGGCAGAGAATTATGAGTTACCTTCTCCTTCACAAACTTCAGTATTGAAACAAGAGGACCCTGAAGTGACACATGGCAGTCAAAGTCAATATGGTTTTCCTCCATCGGCACATGCTCATACATTTGAAGCGACACGTGGCAGTCAAATTTCTACTCCCTTTTTGAATGACATGGTAATGAGGTCGACAGTTAATTGTTTCAAATGCAAATTTTTTAGTACATGTTATATCATGTTAATCTTTTCTTTGACTATTCTGCAGCAGGCTGCAGCAAATGGTAATCCTGTCAGAGAATCTGATCTGCCATACTCGCAATTTTCAGTTAGTCAATCATTGCCTACTAGGTATGCCAACTCAAGTTCTTCTATCAGCGATCCAACTATGTCTATTGATGAGGTATTGTGCCTACTGCCTACCGCTTCAAACCAAATTACCGAACCTTATTATTTCTGTTACAAACCTTGATAAATGTAACTTTTCTAATCAGGCTTTGAAGAATGTAGCGCTTTCATCAGCTCAACCACCACAACCTCTTGCTACAGGACCTGCTGGTCCACAGCACCTTACTATGCACCCTTACTCTCAACCTGCTCTTCCTTTGGGACTGTTTGGCAACATGATTGGGTACCCAATGTTTCCCCAAAATTATACATACATGCCATCTGGTTTTCAACCCACATTTGCTGGAAATAACACGTATCATCAGCAACTAGCAGCCATGCTCCCTCAGTATAAAAATAGCCTTTCTGTCAGCAGCTTGCCTCAGTCTGCTTCCGTTGCTTCTGGTTATGGTTCATTTAGTAATTCAACAGCAATTTCTGGAAATTACCAGGTTCCGCAACCTGCTGGTCCTACAGGATCTACATTAAGCTTTGATGATGTGTTGAATGCACATTATAAAGACAACAGTCACTTGCTCTCTCTCCAGCAGGTATACTACACTCCTGTGATTTTGCTTACTTTTTTTTAACTACACTAAACGTTATGGTTTATCGCATGGTATAGCAACTATAGCAACAAACACTCACTTTTATAACAGAACAATAGCTGGTTACCAAATTAACAAAGTGATAAATGGCTGCAATCCCTAAAGATTCTTTTTTTATAACCTGTGTTCTTGAAACTTTGCCAGAACGAGAACTCTCCACTGTGGGTTCATGGAGCTGGTTCACGGACAATGCCAGCGGTTCCATCCAGTGCATATTACAGCTTGCAGCAGGGTCAGAACCAGCAGCAGCAGCCAAGTGGGTTCAGGCAAGGTCAGCAGCCTTCACAGAGTTATGGTGGTGGGGCTCTTAACTACCCAGATTTCTTCCAGTCACAAACAGGACTATCACAGGAACACCAGCTACAACAGAACCTTAGGGACGGTGGGTCCCAGGGACAACCAAAACTGCAGTCACAACAGCTATGGCAAAACGGGTACTAATGGTTTGGTACCCAATCAAGTTTTTTCAGGGTCGTGTTTGTGTGTTGAGAGGTTGTGTAGGTCTTTCATGGTTGAGTTTAGGCGCTAATGTAACGTAGGAATATTCAGTGATCGTGGTTAGTGGACTTCGTTTATTTCATGGGTTTATTTTTTGCGCTCATGTTGTTGACCCCCTTTTTACCTTAGCATCCCAATGTATGAGTTCATGGATGGAGCCATGTCACAAGAACCAATCTCTCTCTCACAGGCGTCTGCCTCTCTCTACGGTCCCTGCAAAGCTTATAACATTTTGCTCGTCGTAGTTTCTTTAAAATTATGAGTAACTTGACTCTTGTCTTCAGCAATGTCGACTTGTTAATGTGATTGCTGAACTCACTTAGCTTGTTCGAATAATTGGTGTTCTTACCAACTAAAACAACAAAAAATGGCTAATTCAAAAGAAAACTTCAAACTATATAAAATTTTCATAACAAGCCACCATTGAAATTACAGATATGCTTATCTCTTATTACTGTAGCTAACAGTCACAAACTATATGGATAAATAATGTTTGTAAATCATTTAGAACTTTTGTATGACTTTTATATGGATTAAAAATATAATTATTATTACATACTATGAAAAAACCAAAAGAAGGAATAAGATTTTATAGGGATTTTTGACATTGGCCATAGGCCTTTTGTAAAGATTTATGTTTGGTCCTTGTGTGCTCCACTAGTGATGCTTGGGGTGCAACCTTGTGGCTTTTTATCACCATCTCATTCAGTGGCTCATTTATGTGTGTTTTACAGATCATTTTACAGCGAGAGAGAGAGAGTAAGGGGCTGTTTGTTTTTTGTGAGAAGCTCTTCCTGACCACTTATGTCTGCGTCGCGCAGACCACGCGCAGAGGTTTACTTCTGCAGACTGTTTGATTTTTTGAAGACTTTTCATTAAAAAACGTCTGCGCGGTGCCACCGGACCAACAACCCGTCAACGAATTTCAATCTCTCTCCACCTCCTCCCCTTTCTCATGGGCCTCCGGCGACTTCGTCGAGTATTGCTCCCGATTGATCGCCACTGGGGTAGGGTTCGCCCTCTTCGTGGGTCTACCCGTTTCGTGGTACGGGTCGGTTGGAGTCGGGTGGGAGCCTGTGCAACGGATCTTGGGTGCTGTTTGTAGTGGGATATTTGCGGTTACTCTTGCGGTTGTGAGGATGTATTTGGGTTGGGCGTATGTGAGTAACCGATTGCTCAGTGCCACTGTTGAATGTATGTATGTTTCTTTGAATTGTTCAATTGTCGTTTGTGTTGTTCTGATTGTCATCACGAAATCATTCACAATTGGGGATTTTGTTGTGCCCATCATCTGTTGGATATTTTGACAGTCTACAGATGTTAAAAAAGAAACAGTCTTCTTCTTGCAGACTGCAGACGTTTGGTCCACCACTTCTCCTGCAGATGTCTGCAGATGTGGTCCGCAGACTGCAGACATTTTTCTGCAGAAAAAACAAACAACACCTAAGAGATTTGGGGCTTTGAGCAGGCGAGATCTGGGTCCCTCTTCTTCCCCGAGTGGCGTCGTCGCGTTGGATTTGCGGTGGTTGCCGCTGTGTTGGGGCGGTGAGGACCGCGTTGGGTTGGTGGTCGTCGCTCAGATTGGCGATGTTGAAACTGACGTATCTGTGAGAGAGACGGGCTCTACGTTTGGTGTTGTCAGTGACGGCTGCGACGGTGGCCGCTTCGGCTTGGCTGCCGTATGCATGCCTTCCGTGCGGCCATCCGTCGGTTCATCGATGTTCGGTGTGACCGGAGACGACGGAGGCGGTTGCCACTCCGACTTGGCTGTTGTCTCCGGTTGTAAAGAGTAAATCAGTGGATGCTATTGCTTGTGGTGCCGGCAGTGGCAGCCGCTTGGCCGCCGTCTCTTCACCTCCCGTGTCGCCAGCATTTGGGTTTGATCAGTGGTTGCATGTCGGTTGTTTGGTGCTTCGGTTTGGTTGCTTGGTGCTCCGGTTCGGTTGTCTGGTCACCCCGTTGCCAATGCTCGTCTGGTCCTCTGTTTGGTACTCTGGTTAGACACACGGTGTTTGTGCGTAATTTACTACGACCATCTTCGCGTTTGGATTAAACTGTCCACAGCTCAAAATGATGGAGATTTAGTGCCGGCGATGATGATGAGAAAAACCTCATCTAAATTCTTATTGTTGTTTTCGTGTTCTCTAGCGGTATCATGTTACTATTTCTAGTTTCCTTCGGTTTATTAATTAGTTGTTTCTGCTGCTGTCGATGAAGACGGGTTGTTGCTCATCTGAGACTACTGTTGTTTTCGTTTTAAGGCCGTGATGATATTGGTGGAGTGGTATCAGTTGCATTTGCGAGGCTACCGTTGTCGGTCAGCAGCCGCAACCGAACACCCATTCTGAGCCCAACAGTTATCTAACGAGTGCAACGTGCGCCAATGTACAAACCAGTTCACTTATATGAATCTTAATAGTTAACATGTGCACCAAAAGATAGACAAGAAGAAACTTTGTAATGTGTATTGTATATTAAAAACTATGTTTTACGTTCTTGTCCTAAAGTAATAAATTTCAACCAATAGTTGTAGGTTTAAATTTTACAGAACGCATGTGTTGTGATTTTAACAGTAAAGTATAAAACAGAGAGTGCGTGCGTGTATTTATCGGATAAGAATGCGTGTGTTGTGATTCTAGCAGTAAACTAACCACAAAGGAGAGTGTGATTATAGTTAAAAGAAAAATAAATCAGGAGCATTACATTCAAAAGAAAAGAACTTTTAGGGGGTTTGCTTTATGGCCACTACAATCTACACTTCTAGAGTTGTGCTACTAGTGGTAGTGCGTGTATTGGCCCATCGTCGTTACACCGACCACCGGAATCACTTCCGGCGAACAACCGGACGCCGGACTACATTCTCCGACCACCAACCGCCGGCGACAATCTCTCTCCGTTTGCCTATATAAGGTCAGTTAGCATCGCATTTCACGCTTTACACTTTACACACATCAGCAATTAATCGGTAGAAAGTTACTTTCCTTTTGTGTAGGGTTTAAGCAATTGTTTATGTCTACAATTAATCGATAGAAACGTATGAAAAGGTTATGATTATCTGATTTGCAAACTTCATAATTCACGTCATTCAATTTTGTTGCTGATAGCTTTGCACTTGAGAATTTGAATAATCGGAGCTGCATAAGTTGAAATGCGTGAAGAACACTTCCTAATGCGTAATTTGGTTGTGCAAAATTTATAAAGAGTTTTAGGTCGATTAAACTATATACATATAGAAAACAGTGAGAATATGAAAACTGTATAGATCAATGAAATCTATACTTACAGAAACCTGAAATCTGAAAGTAAATTAGATTTACAGTTTATTCTTTTGATTTTTGCTGTTTAGTATCTTGTCTGATGTGAAAAACAGTATGGAAGGGATACGATTCGACCAATGTATGTCTGATGAAAAGAGGGAACAGTATAAGAATCATTACAAGAAGGAAGCTGTATCAGGTAGTGAGCTCTGGACAGATGGACTCTTATGTGCTTTTGAGTATGTTAAAGGTCAAAGAAGAACAGTTAGGTCAAAGTTAAACACAAAACTCCATTCAACTCATCAGGCAAATAGTCATAACATGCATAAAAAGGATGATGGTTATTCATCAGAACCGACTAATCTGGAAAGCAGGAGTGAGGATATGATAGGAAAACTGGATGCGAGCCATTGGGTCCCAATTGGGTGGGCCAGAATATCTGAGCTTATTGAATCAGTGCAAGTTCATGCTGACTGGACGTCACAGCAGTATGATTTCATGGATGATGACGAGGACGTTACGATAGCAGATCTAGCTGCTCCCTACTGGGAGCGGCCGGCTGGACCTGTATGGTGGTGCCATGTGGCTGCAGGCCATTCGCACATTAATTCATGGCTTAGTAATGCGTCATGGTTGCATCCTGCAATTAGTATTGCTTTGAGAGATGAAAGTCGGCTCATAAGCGAGCGAATGAAACACCTTTTATATGAGGTACATTAGCTGTTTTCATTTTTGAGATCCCACTGTAAAATGTCTGATTTTGGTTAAATCTTGCTTAGGTTCCTGTCAGAGTTGCTGGAGGTCTGGTGTTTGAACTTCTGGGTCAATCAGTTGGTGACCCACATAAAAATGAAGATGATGTGCCCGTTGTGCTTCGTTCATGGCAAGCACAGAATTTTTTAATAACCGCACTGCACCAGAAAGGGGTTACACCAAGTTTAAATGCATTGGGTGTCATAGAAGTTCAGGTTCTGTCCGATTTGTTATTGATTTTTAAGTTAGTTTGTTTATTTATTTTCAGCTTACCGGATTTTTCTTTACATAGGAACTTCTTTTTGCTGGTGGTAATAATATTCCCCGGACAGTTCATGAAGTTATAGCACTCTTAGCCAGCCGGCTTGCACGATGGGATGACAGGTCAGCTGATATATTTGTTTTGAATTTAGCTGATATTCTTTTCTGTTTGTAAATAATTTAGAGTATATTAAAATATATAAAACACAGATTATTTCGGAAGTCCATATTTGGGGAAGCTGATGAAGTGGAACTGAAGTTCATTAACCGGTACTACCGTACTACATATATAATATAGTCTAAACATTCAGTTATTCTGGATACGTTGTCACCCCTAGAATTTTAAGGCATATCTTTTTTGTTAACACAATCTCAAAATTCACGACTAAGCATGAGTACAGAAACTCATGCTTCCCCAATCTCAGAGTATTTTAAGCAATATTTTATATCTGCTTGGTGCTTATGTGTTTGGTGGTACTACTATCCAACATATTATTTAACTGAAAGTTACTAATGATAATGTGCATGCATGGACCAACATAAGCGCTTAACAATATTGTATGTTCAAATAGGAGAAGCAATGAAGATTTGAACCTTTTCATTATAATACTCAACCAAGAAATCAAAAGATTATCACAACAGGTTTGTTATATTCGAATCTTTGTTGACTTGCATAAAGTCAATGCTGACTTTAGTTCATAGAATTTTATTTTGGAAGGTTATTCGAGTCAAATGGTCTTTGCATGCAAGGGAAGAAATAGTATTTGAATTTCTCCAACACTTGAGAGGAAATGCAACCAAAACGTTGCTTGAGGGAATACGAAAAAGCACAAGACAAATGCTTGAGGAACAAGAAGCAGTTCGTGGTCGCTTATTTACAATTCAAGATGTCATGCAAAGCACTAAACGAGCATGGTTGCAGGTTTGTCCATCATAACATATTTATGGTTCAATAAATTTGGATGATGCTTTACTTTATAAAGTCATGTTATTTTTGTGTTAAGACTGATTGTTTTTTAAATATTTTTTGAACGATTCCTCAAGAATGAAACAGTAAGTATAAAGATAGGTTAGTTAGAAATATCATGACACGCAGAGGGATATACATGGCTCGAATAGATATATATCCGCTCTTGGTCTTGAAGCAATTGTTATTTTTTACTATCTTCTCTTTAACAATAGGTAGAGATTATGATACGATTCTAATAGGTCAGGTCAACCCAGTTTGGTCTGTCCAGCAGGTATTCAAGTCCAGTTTTGACCCATTTAACCTTAGTCAAGGCAGTTAGCTGTTGGGAGGGCTAGTGGGTAATTGAGCAGCTAATGTTTAGGGGGTAACTGCAGCAATTATTTCTGCTATTTAGTTTTATTTAAGTCTTGTGTTCTAGCTATAGGATTTTGTCTTGGTTATTTGGATTATTTGTGACTTGTAATCGGAGAATTGCCCTTCTCGAATCGGGCCGACTATCTATCTATTTATCTTTTTGTTCCATCAAATTTCTCGAGTTCTATCATTTGGTTCCATTGCCGGGAAACGATGGCACCTTTTACACGGAGTAGTCCACTAGAGGGTAGCGGTTCTAACCTCGAATCTATTGCTGCCCAATTGGCAGCCATTGCTGCTCGATTAAACTCTCTGTTATCTTTGAAGAATGATGTTGCAGAACTAAAGATTTTGATGTATGGAACCCACTTTTGGTGCAACAATCAGAGTGGTGATTATGAATGTCACCCATGTCTTGATGATGATTTCAAGGCTGACAAGGAACCTAAGGGTGAACCTTAAAGCCTAGAGACAGATCTGGTCAAGGAGGACTGTCCAGTGACAGATCTGGTCAAGGAGAACTGTTCAGTGACAGATCTGATCAAGGAGGACTGTATCTGTGACATTCCCGTGTCCGAATGTGATCTTGAAGTATCTGATGCAAAGTTTAAAAGAACGTAATCAAGCCTCGAGGCGTTTTCCCTTCGCCTGAACCGAGGCGTAAGCCCGAGGCGGAATTAGAAAATAAATATAAAATTATATATTTTATAAAAATAAAATACTAAAACATCACACAAAGCACTTTCCTAAGTAATTTCATCATCTAAGCAAAAAATAATCAATTTGATCCAAATATTCATCTTTCGTATCTTAAATAAAATTAGTTTCAATCCAAAATTTACTTTTTTCAATCCCAAATTTGACACTTATTGACCTAATATTCAGTCACAAACATTCTACTCAATATAAGATCATTCTATCATCAAATTGACACCATACTAGTATTCTACCAGCATAGTTGTCAAAGGCGCAAGACGCACTTAAGGCGCAATGACCTCGCCTGTCGCTTAGGCGTAAAAAAGAAGCACACCCGAGATAAAAAAAACGCATTATTAGAAAACGATAAAAATATATATAATAGGCTTAGAAAATTAAAAATACGTAAAGTCCAACAAAGATTTAATAACCTAAAACAATAAACGTATTAAAAAATAAATGTGAATTTTTTTTCCTTTTGAAGTCTGCATATTCAAGTCCCATCGCCACTTTTTAAAATCAAAAAGTTTTACAAACACACAATCCCAGACCATCATTCACCCGCCCCTCCCCTCCTCTCTCTCCATCATTCACCTGCACCTCCCCTCCTCTTTCTCTCTTCTAGCCTTTTATATCTTCTCCATTAAAGGCACCTCATCTTTTCTTAATATACAAACTCAAACATTTAACAGAGGGTTCTGGGGGAGAAAGAAAACCGAAAAAAAAAGAAAGAGAGCAGAAGTGAACGGTTTTGGCCGGAAGTTGCAGAAATGGCCGGAAGTGAACGGTTCTGCGGAGAAAGAAAAACGAAAAAAACGCCTCATTTCCGCCTCACCGCCTCACCGTTTTTCGAACCGCCTAGTCCTAAGAGGCGTACGCCCCATCTGAATCTATGAGGCGCCGCCTCATATACGTTGTCTTACCGCCTCGCCTAGAGGCGCGCCTCGAGGCGTACGCCTCAGACGTTTTTTAAAACCATGATCTGATGAGAAGCATGCAGGAGATAATCAAAGAATTAAAGACGAATATGAAGTCTTATGCAAGGACAAGCTGGAGTGGTTTAGATATAATGATCAGAATGTCAATTCTAGTCGTCTGAGTATGCCAGTAAAGTTCATTTACCTATCTATAAAGGTGAAGGAACAAGCTACCACTTATGAAGTTATTATGGTGTTCTTGCCCGGGAATGAAATTGTATATGCAAATATGAAGCGCAGGGAAATCGACCTTTAATCACAATTCATTTTGGTTCACCAATGGGTCTATGAAGTGGGTCAGCCTATAATTGAATGGCTTATTGCTTGGCACAACAATTCCCTTCTTTTCGACTTGAGGACTAGTCGTTTCTTCAGGCGGGCAGTATTGATACAATTCTAATGGGTCAGGTCAACCTAGTTTGGTCTGTCCAGCAGGTATTCAAGTGCAGTTTTGACCCATTTAACCTCAGTCAAGGCGGTTAGCTAGGGGTGTTCAAAAATATCCGAAACCGTATCCGAAATATTCGAAAATCCGAAATTCGGATATCCGAAATTTCGGATATCATAAAATTCGGATATCCGAAATTTCGGATTCGGATTCTGATTCGGATAGTGATTTTGAGAATTTTCGGATCCAAAATATTTTTATAAAATTTTTAAAATATTAAATATTAATTAAATTTTTCGGATGTTTTTAGATATTTAGGATATTTTAATAAAAAACTTTGAATATCCGAAAAAAATTTCAATAAAAACTATTATATTTTTATAAAATTTATTAAATAATACAAATTTTTTTTGAATTCGGATATCCGAATCCAAAATTTCGGATATCTGAAATTCGGATTTCCGAAATTTCGGATTCGGATTCGGATGGTGAAATTCACTATCCGAAATTTTCGGATATCCGAAATTGAACACCCCTACAGTTAGCTGCTGGGAGGGCTAGTGGGTAATTGAGCAGCTAATGTTTAAGGGGTAACTGCAACGATTACTTCTGCTATTTAGGTTTATTTAAGTCTTGTGTTCTAGCTATAGGATTTTGTCTTGGTTATTTGGATTATTTGTGACTGTAATCGGAGAATTGCCCTTCTCGAATCGGGCTGAATATCTATCTATTTATCTTTTTGTTCCATCAGATTTCTAGAGTTCTATCAGATTATCTTGTGTAAATTTTCTCTAGGTTGTAAGAGATCACCAATGACTTCTCCCTACTTACACTTGGTACTCACCATTAGAGACCTCTTCTTAATTGCAATTGGTAAGATAATCAATAACTTCTCTCTAATATGGTAAAGATCACCACTCACAATACATGTAAGTGGTGACACTTGATGACAATCAACTTCTTTTCTTGCTAATCTTAGATCTTGCATCTATTGTTAAAGACATGCCAAAAAAAAAAAAAAAAATTAGTATGCAAGAGGTGAGTAATAAGTGTTGGTGGAAAGGATGCTTAAATAGAAGAGTGAGTAAGCTTTGAAAAAAGCACTCAGACTAGGATTGTAAAACGACCCTAGCTCAAGGTGGGCTCGTTTACCTTAACAGAGCTTGTGATGGGCTCGTTTTGAGCTTTATATCCAAAGCTTGAGCTTGGCTTATAGGAAAATTTTCAAGCTCAAGCTCGACTCTTGAGTAATTTTTGAAGGGCTTGAGCTCGACTCGTTTATTATTTATTAATTATTTGATTTTATTTTTTATATGTATAATTATAATACTTTATAACACCATAATATACATTATTCACTAATTTTGATCATAATTTAATATATAATAATATTTATCGAATTAATAAAGAGATTATATTTTTACAAATAATAGTCTCGGTCAGACTCGTGGGTCAAGATTGGTATATGAAGTATCGGGCTCGCTTATTAAAGGAGCTTTAGTTTAGGCTTGAGCTCGAGCTCGTTTAAGCTTAGCTCAATTCGATCTTTTAGCTAGCCAATCTCGAGTAGCTCATGAGCAGCTTAGGCGTTTACAAATTACACCCTAACATATCACACAACTTGGTCAAACAACTCATTTACAAGTTACAACTTATTTCACCTTCAGGTGAAACTTGTAATTTTGAGTCCACCAATAATAATGAATTTGGGATAAGCTATCGCAGGTTGTTTTATTAAAAGTAAGCTCTATCACCCTAAGCATAAACATTTTTCTTTATCCAAACACTCAAAACTGTTTTTGATGAACACAGTAAGGAAATAAGTTATTTGATAAGCAATCCCAAACACTAATAATTAGACAAAATAACCAAAAAGCAAATTCTTGTTGAAAAGGAATGGCTTCTTATGAAATGATAGTAGAAGTCTTTTATTTTAGGTATTTAACAAAAGGTTAAATAGCTGATTTTTATATGACCCCTAAATAATCAAATAATTAGTTCCAAAACAAGCATCCAAAATCCCAAACACCCGGTTTTGTGATCTTGACAACCATACAGAAACAAAAATGACAGCTTTTTCATGATTTTCAGGATAAAAGCACGAGAGTAACACACAATTTAGCTGTGTTTGGTGGGTGCGGCCTTATTCTGACCATCATCACCGGATTGTTTGGGATTAATGTTGACGGGATCCCAGGTGCCACAAATACACCATACGCGTTTGGTCTATTTTCAGGTGTTCTGTTCTTGCTAGGAATAATCCTAATTGCAGTTGGTTTACTATACTTTGGACTAAAGAAACCAATCACCGAAGAACAGGTTGAAGTGCGGAAACTTGAGTTGCAAGAATTAGTCAGCATGTTCCAGCATGAAGCCGAGACTCATGCTCAGGTTCGAAAACGTGTTTCAGGAAACAACAGAATCCTGGATGGTGCAAACTATGTTGTTATTGATTAGAAGAGGTTCATTTGAGAATCTAACACCCAACTGCATATTATTACATATTATACGATATAGATCACAAAAAGAAATTAAAAACAAGTGAAAAATGTATAGCCTGATCAATACTTGTTGTATAAGGTTATGTATGTTCACAATAGAGAAGTAGTTACAATGGAAGTTGTTAGTGCTTCTGTAGCAAAAGGTTTGGATTTAACTTTTGAGTGTCAAATAAGTTGCATTATATATATCGTAATTTGTGTACCGTGTATACCAAATCAGAGCTTGTCACGTGACAGGTTCCGTTCATACTTTTTCCATCAACACTTCCTAGATTTGTGTTAAATTCAGGCAAAGGGCAATTGCAAATCAAAGGTTGCGCAACCCAGTGGTGTGCGGTGTCGTTGGCTTCAACGAGACCCGGTTTCGAGTCCCAGCACCTCCGGTTGGTTTTTTTTTCTTTTATTTTTATTTTCTTTGTTTTTTTTTTATCTTTTTAGTTTTAGTTTCCTTGCTTTGCTTTTTCCTCTAATATGCCACCTTCCTTTTTTAGATCCTTCTAATTTTGAATATTATTTTGCTAAGTTTGATTCTTTGATTTCTTTTTCGTTTTCTTGGTTTTTCTTTAAATACCGATCATATTCTTGTGACATTTTTTATCTACGCTTCTGTATAAGTTTATTCAAGATTGGCCCGCCAAAACCACCTAAATGCTCATTAATAGTTACGCTTTTTTTTTAATCTACGACTCAAGATGCATTTTATTATATACTGAACGATACAGATTTATCGCTGGATTAACACACTTATTGTAAGGTGTGGTTTACGTCTCGCTGGATTAACACCCTTGTTGTAACGTATGGTTTACGTCTACCGGTTATAATTTAAATCTCGATTATAATTTTAAAATTTTCATGTTTAAAGAAAGTTGGTAACATTTTTGTAAAATAAAATTGGCTGAAGACAAACATTAATGTCCTTTTATTAACATATTTTAAATTGCAGTCACTTCCATACCAATATTATAGATCTATAACAATGAGATGAAATTAGAAAAGATAAAACATTATAATGAGAAACATCGAATATATACTGATATTGATAAGGGGTATGATGTGCTGGTTGGACATAAGGTATCGGTCTTTAGCTTTATCATCATGATATGTGCCAAATACATGCGATGAGGACTTGCGTAGTCACATTTAATACGAAAAACTATCAAAACAATGGTTAACTATTGATCACATAAATACTCTCTCAAGTAAGAAATATCACTCTTTATTGACTTATACGTTACACTACACACTCTTTCTTTAGAAATATCAAGATTAACCTTGGCACTAGAGTTCAGTAACGATGACTAGTCATCATAAGACATGCTTCCGTCTCAAGTCTAGATTTCATACTAGTTTTAATGTCATTTCACATCTCAGTTCGTAACTAAATTTCATACTAGTTTCATCAAAAGCACGTACTCGATTATTCACTTATTTTCTATCTTACGCATGGATCAAGGAAGTTTTAAAACTCTGATATACGCGGTCTTATCGGACTAATCATAACAATTATTTACATTCCATGTACCGAACATGTCATTAATATAACATTGAGGGGAATACCTATAATATCTTTTATGGGTTTTTCACGAAAATATCATTTATTTATTTGCTTCCATACGCACGTTCGCACATATTCGCAACAAAACCTAGGGTTTTCTTTGGGTACCTCTTTGACGTTCAGCTCAAGTTCTCAAGAGGTTCGATTACTTCACTTTTGTAATCATAATATCGTATAATCATCAATGTATCATCGCACTAATGCTGGTGTTTCTTTCAATTGTATCAATCTCACCACTCGAATGCTATTGATTCGAGCGTATATTGGTCTTTCGATTGTATTTGTTAGGTTTTCGTCAATCGGATCTGTTTTCGTTTAAAAATTATCATTCTTTTGTTGTTATATGAATTTGATTGATAACTTTCTCACAACATCTTGCATCCACTTTTGATTTTGGTTTGATAATGTTTATCAGCGGTTGAAATTGGATTAGTAGAGTGATTAAAGTTTTTATTAATTGATTCTGTATGTATATCTTGGTGTTATGCTTGCAGGAATTGGATCGTGAAGCATGGGTGAAAGTGGAAGACGCCAGTTTAATAAGAGGGATAGGGATAGAGATAGGGATGGGGGCAATGGTGGTAACAAGAATCAGAGAAGAAGAGGAAATGAAAGAGCTGATAAAAGTAGCAATAGTAATAATTATGATAATGATAGGAATAGGGAGGGTGATGAGTTGGTTGTGTATAGGATATTATGCCCTGACCGGTTTATTGGGAGTGTGATCGGGAAGGGTGGGAAAGTTATTAATGCGATTAGACAAGATACGAGGGCACGAGTTAAGGTGGTGGATCCGTTTCCAGGTTGCAATAACAGGGTCATAACTATCTATTGTTATGTTAGTGAGAAAACAGATGTTGAAGCTGATAATGAACTTGGTGATATGGAGCCTGTATGCCAGGCCCAGGATGCACTTATAAGGGTGCATGAGGCAATTGCAAATGTGGTTGGATCAGGTGGGGATTCCGATAAGAAGCATAAGGAGAAGGAGGATTGCCAAATTCTTGTTCCATCTAGTCAGGCTGCAAACCTTATTGGAAAAGCTGGTTCAACTATAAAGAGATTAAGAAGTAAGACAAGAACAAACATTAAAGTTTCTCCTAAAGATGTTAGTGATCCTAATCATTTGTGTGCCATGGAATTTGACAACTTTGTTCAGGTTAGATTTCGTTATCCAGCACATAATTGTGTTGTTTTGAGATTATTTGTTTTTGACACTTTCTTGAATTTAGATAACTGGTGAAGCAGAGGCAGTGAAAAAAGCACTTTTTGCGGTCTCAACAATTATGTACAAGTTTCCCCCTAAAGAAGATGTTCCTATTAAAACATCTGTTTCTGAAACTCCCCCAAGCATCATTATACCTTCTGATGTCCCAATTTATCCTGCTGCTGGGCTATACCAAAGTGTGGATCCATATGTGCCCTCGAGACCTGTTTCTTCTGTTATTGGTGCTTCACATGGACAAGAATTTCAAGGTTATGCAGAATCAGGGAGCCAATGGCCGATTTACTCTTCTGCCCTCCCTGTAGTTTCTGGTTATCCTGGTTCATCTATGTCAGGGGAGTTAATTATAAGGGTTCTGTGCCCATTTAAACACATTGGACGTGTTATCGGAAGAGGCGGGGCCTCAATTAAATCTGTCAGAGAAGCTAGTGGTGCTCGTGTTGAAATTGATGACTCCAGACGTGATGAATGCATTGTAACAATCACGGCAACAGAAGTACGCTTTTTATTTGTTTTAATCACTTGTAAAGATCTAATTGTTTGTTATCTTTCATTTTCGTATCTTATTGTGTGACGTTTTCTGCAGTCATTGGACGATATAAAATCAATGGCAGTTGAAGCAGTTCTATTACTTCAAGGAAAAATAAATGAAGATGACGAGGAAAATGTTTCTATAAGGCTTCTTGTCCCCTCTAAAGTTATCGGATGCATTATAGGTAAAAGTGGGTCAATCATAAATGAAATTCGAAAAAGAACTAGAGCAGATGTTCGCATTTCGAAAGGTGATAAGCCCAAATGTGCAGATGCTAATGATGAACTTGTTGAGGTATGCTTCCTTAATTTATTTTATGTTTTTACCTTAAATCAGTTAATATCTTAAGTTCTTGGTAACTGTTGTAAACATGTAGATCATTGGAGAAGTTGGCAGCGTGAGGGATGCACTTGTTCAGATAGTTCTCCGCCTTCGTGATGATGTCCTTAAAGATAGGGATAGTGGTCATAACCCTTCTTCAGGGAATGATTCCTTGTATGCCAGTGGGAATGGTATTCCTGTACCTTCAGTTTTACCTAGTGTTACACCACTTGCTCCTTTAGCTTATGAGCCCCGAGCTGAAACGGGGAGTGGTCTGGGCTTGCTTTCTTCAAGCTCCTTATATGGCTCACTATCGGTATGTTGTATCATTGAATCACCATATTTTTACATTAATTTTGTTGGTACTATCTCGTATGCTAAGTCGTCTATATGTTTATGGTTATAGATGAGTGAGAATCGGTATGGATCTCTGCCTTCTTATTCTGCAAAGCAACTCTATGGAGGGTGAGTGGTTAATATTTTAAAATATCAGCTATACGGCCTCTTTGGTATTATTGTCTTCTTTGCTTCTTGCTAATTTGATGCTTGATGTCAATCAGATTACCTCCTTCTGCCTCTGAGATGTTGATCCCTGGTCATGCGGTTGGTAAAGTGATGGGTAAAGGTGGAGCAAATGTAGACAATATCCGTAAGGTAATTTTCATACCTTCTTTTTTCACGACATTTTGTTTTATAGTTTATAATTTTAGAGAAATTAATTACCATAATGAAAACCTCATTTGATGTTTTCTTGTCTTCCAGATATCAGGGGCTGCTGTAGAGATATCTGATGCCAAATCATCCCGAGGTGATCGTGTGGCTGTGATTTCTGGTACACCTGAACAAAAGCGTGCCGCTGAAAACTTGATTCAGGCTTTCATATTGGCCACCTGATTATAATCTGAAGGTGAATTATGGTTGAAAAATTCATGGGAAATGCTCTTACAGGTAGTCTCTTTTAGGGTCTTTTGTCATAAAAAGGATCTCATTCTCTTCTTTGTACTGTAGTTTTCATTTCCTAAGATCATTCTGGAAGATCTATCGATGGCTGCTTGCAAGATCCTGCTAGGATTCATCTTAGGCTCCATTCAGTGGCACTTGTCTTAAGGCTTTTATTAGGACCTTTTGCTTTCACTCCATACTCTTTTTATATAACTCCTGTTCTTTTCTAGTGCGGATTCTGTCTTTTTCAAATATTATTATGCTCGTGCGGTTACTGTTCTGTGACTTCTGTCATAAATTTAATCATAATAAATGATGCTTCTGAGTATTTCCTCTTATTCCTCACGATCTTTGGATCTGTTCTATAATCCATTCTTGAACTAGATCTACTGATACATTCTGGAATGGTAAGCTTCTTGATTTTCTTCACACCTTCTTGATTTGGTATGCCTGATCTTGAAGCTGAAAATTATGTCGATAAAAACAAGAGAAAATATAGCAGTCTATGACACGTGGTTTTACCTTCAATGTTCAGTTTTTGTAAATCAAATAGATTTCTAAACTACTGAAATCTTTTACCAAATTGCTTCAAGTTTTGTCAAAAAACTAAACTAATCCTGAATAGAAAATTTCACCCTATCTGTTATGACTATGACTTGTATTCTCATCTTGTTTACATGGTTCAATCTTGTAATGACCTAGTCTATGGTTGCACTATTGATTTTGACCTGTTTTTAGAGTTTTACAATCACATGTGAAATACATCTGTAGTACGATAACAGACCAATATTACCCGTATGGGCCAGGTCCATTAGCTTTTTTTTTTTTTTTTTTTAATCTATTGGGGTGCCAATAGTATCCGTTGGTCATGATTGGACCTTATCACTAAACAGCAAACTGCTTTGGTCAGATCTTGTGTCTGCTGTTTTCAAGAGAATATAGCGCTCTATGTACGTTTAATTTTACTCTTTGTAAATCAAATACATTTTTAAACAACTGAAATTTTCACCAAATACCTTCAAGTTTTGTCTAAAGTGTACTAATTCTGAATAGGAAAGTTTAATCCATCTGTTATGGCTATGACTTGTGAACATATTCTCTTCTTGCTTATGTGGTTCAATCTTCTAATCACCCAGTCCATGATTGCGCTATTGATTTCGACCTTTTCTTAAAAGTTTTACTATCACATTTGAAATACATCTACATTCTACAGTACAAGAACGAGCCAAAAGTATCTGTATGGGTCAGGCCCATTAACTGGTTTTCTTACTGGGGTGCCAAAAATATCTGTGGGGTCATTGGAATCCGCCACTCAACAGCGAACTTCTTTGGGTAGATCTTGTGTCTGCAGTTCCTATGATGATCATATCGTGACTTGGCAGATGCTGATGCTGATGCTGCTTTACTGTCCTTGAATGTCTGGGAGATCAAAGCCCATGTAAACTACACTTCTCTGATCCTAGTTGCCTATTTCCCATCTGAGAATACTATAGGATCCCCTGCATTCATATAGGAATTTACTTGTGCCCTGTCAGACTGTCACCGTCTCTTTTTCTGTGGGTGTGTGGGGTGGGGGGTGGGGGGGGTGGGGGGTACGAACGCTTGAAAGTGTAGGATTCACACGAGGTCATCCGCCATCAGATCACTTTGCGTATGTCAACTAGGTGTTGTAAACTTGGATTTTGACACCCATTCATAGCTTTGGTGTTTTAAGTTCCAAACATAGTTGTCAAAGGAGGGGACCCAGGCAAGGCAAGGCGCATGGAAAACGCCCTGTGGTCATCCAGGCAAGGCAAGGCGCATGGAAAACGCACTGTGGTCATCCAGGCAAGGCAAGGCGCATGGAAAACGCCCTGCGGTCATCCAGGCAATTTGGCGAGATTTTGGCGATGTCTCGGCTAGATTCTAGCCAAATCCTGTAATTTCCGGAAACCTTCTTCAAATTTTGGTCAATTTGGTTTTAGACCCTAAACTAGCCTGAAACATGTCTGAAATCCAGGGTATGTTTATCCTATGCTCCTTGATTATCTTGGACCCTTGCTTTTAAGTGTCTTGCGCTAGGCCCAAGGCTCCAACGCTCACCCTTTGGGCCTTGAGTGCGCCTTCGACAAATATGGTTCCAAGTTGTCTTTTGGTGTGTTGATCTTAACTGTGCCTTCATATAATAATCTTTGCCATTAAATTGTCTTCATATGTGCCACGTCATCACATACGAGCTCTAGTTATATTGCAAAACAATATGTACCCAATAAGTGAGGGAGTCGCACAAAGTATGATATAAACGTCCCCGGAACAAGATTACATAGCCAGTCCTGACCCGAATTAACCCTGCTAATGAACTACTTTTGATGCATTAAGAAATGCTAGTAGTTTCACTTCTTACTGATAATTCGCCTTTTACAATTATCCAATTTGATTTATGGCACATTTTTCGTGGTTTTTCTGGTGAAATCTTAGTTCATATTCTTGAACTGTAGTAGTACTAGTAGTTAACACTATTGGTGATGGTTTACCGCCATCAAGAGTGTTAGCTAACCCTGGTTATGTTTAGTGATATATGGCTCTTTCGAGAAAACCTTCGTTTACGTATTTGGGTATGGGTCACTAGTCTGTTTCAAGTGCTGCAAGTGCAAGCTACACAATGTGGAGTCAGGTGTTTATCACGTCAGCAGGTAAGATAACGACACCAGGACCCTGGAACTAGATCCATATGACCTGGTTTTGGTATTAGTTCATTTTCATGTGTTTGCTTTTGTACTTGTCATTGTTTCCAGTTATGTAGTGTTTCAGCAGCTTTGTGTAGCTGTAAACATTGAGCTCACACACTTGATGTTAGTGATGCCACTCAAACGCTTGAAGTTACTTGGCCATTTAGTCAAGTTATGGTCTAAAATAATGTGTTTTTTGTTTATTTTCTATGGTTAACCACTATATTTCTGTGAACTTTAAATAATTAACAATTCAAGGGGTATTATTTGGTATATATAAAGCTATTGATGTGACGTTTAATAATAAATACTCTGGAGTTATATTAGCAAAGTAGTATATTTGTGCATATTTTTAATATCTAGGTAAGGTAATTTTTACATGAACTAGAAAATCAAGGCTGCGTGACGTGGCCGTTTGTGAATTTGATTACGTGTGTTGCGGTATTGATGTTAACATGGTTAATCACATTAAAGAAACATATAAAGTTGTGAAGGATCTATTTTGAAGATTGAAACATAGATATAAAATAGTATCATTGTGTCGTATGTAACTTTTTAATAATTAAAAAAAAATTTACTAGAAAAATACGAAAGAGAGTTTTAACTAACTCCATCATCCACTTTGTTAAGAACAATTGAAAGACATATTTAAGTAGTAAAAATGTTGGGGGCTTCTTGTTGGTCACCGTCATTGATAAATAAAATATAGTAAACAAGACAGCAAGTGTTTGCGAACCTCTAACAATGTAATATATAATGGATCGTGTTATATGAACATCCCTCTCACATGTGCCGTATGGTCATATACATATACCTCTACATGCGAATAAACATCCTGTTGGCTGCGTTATTATGGGCGTATCGTATAACAACAAATTATTAAGTGTTTCATTAGTAACGGAGGTGATGTACGTGTAGCCTCTCTCATTATAAAGCAATTTGAATAAGCATGTCTATCGCAAGGAGATAAAAGAACCCAAAACACCCCTGGTGAAAACATGTCATAAAAATTCAAGATCAGAATTGAAATGGGTGATGACATGATATGCATAATTTGATGAAAATGATTTAGTTAATGTAGTGGGGCTAGATAGCAAATCTTCATTCTCTGCAACTGCATATGATCTTTGTATTAAACTAAAGGAAAGAGGAATCCTTGCAAAACCAACACATATCACTACTATTTGATTAACTCATATCGACCCCTTTATGGATAAATGAGTCATTAGTCAATTGGGTTAGGTTAACCTTAACGGGTCAAATGGGTAAAGTAGTGTAACAGGTCCAAGCTATTTTTTTTGGTAATCGGGGGAACCCACTTACGCAGTAAACCCGTAGCCCTAGGCAATACCCTACTAACCAGAAAATACAAGTAAAATTGGGTCAAAGGAATTGAAGTCACCTAAACTGGAACTTCATTAAAAAGTAGTTGTATTTATAAATATTTTTATGCATTATAGCTACAAACTTTAATATCATAGCAGCTTGTTCATACTTTTTCTTTTATTTTTTACCTACAATAGCATCATAGTTAACCTCGTGTGGTTGCTATAATTAGTAAGAAGAAAAATAGAAATATGGTGTCATCACTATTAGTAAAAGTGTGAAAGTATGTTATAATACAAGAACAGTTTTTGACTTTATCTTTTACTTTGGACGAGATCCAGGAAGGCGCTAAAGCGTTTTGTGATGTTTTGAAACACAATCTCCCGAAACTTGTAAAGGAGAAGCCTAGATCTATGGCCCCGAAAGATCAAACTCTATGTGATCGGTGTGGAGCCGAGTTGCATAGTTACTTTTCATAATCTCAATACGTTATACATATACATTATTTTTGGTATATTATATAACGTCTACAGGAATCTATAGTTGGCGATTAGGCTCGGGCTTGGATTGACATCGAGTCATCTAGTAGGTGAAAATATACCAGTCAATCCAAACACAACCAGTTTGCACACTTGAACATGTCCGCACCCAACATGTTCAACTCTTACATGACCTGAAAAAGAGTTTAAATAAATAGGAATCTATATAATAAAAGAAATGTTTATCGTCATCATACTCCTACCTGACTCTACAAATAGTTTGTTATGAGTGAGATTTATTAGGTGTGTTTGTTTGATTATCGTTGGCTTTTGTTCTGCTAACCCTTCCTCCACATGAAGGATTAATACTTATTAAAGGAAAGGGTGGGATCGTATCGTCACAAATTAGCAAATCATATTCTTTCTTAACTTTAACTTTATGTTAAAGGAAGGAATACAAAAGAGGGTACAAGAAATCCAAATTAAGGTGCAATAATTATAATTTATTATCCAATTGAGACAAGAATGGGACACAATAATTTTAAATCATGTTTGTAGTTAATTATTATGTATCACCTTAAAGTCAGGCCACCTTCATGCCCTTATTTTCTCATCATCTTTTTTAAGATATATTTTCTTACGTAATATAGAGTTGAATATTGTGACTTGATGATGTAATAACAAGATTTATAATATTTGACAAACTCAGTTTTAGTCTTGTTTTTATATTTGAAATATTCTGATTCCGGAGGCCTCGAGTTAGAATCTAGTTTTCATTGTTTGTTTATTCTAACATTTAAAAGGATATCTGCTCAAATTAAGTTTTACTTTTATCTTATTTTATTAGTTAATATTATATAGGTAGGATCTCAAGAGACGTTTGAGGTTTGTTAAAAATAACCATTTTCCTTAAAAGATTAGAAACATCAATATACGCCCAAAAGTTTCACAATTTATTTTAATTTTAATTCAAAAGTTTGATTAGTTGTCTCAATTTTATCCAAACTAATAAAACTTTTGGAGGAAAATTAAAACAACATATGAAACTTTTGAAGATAAATTAATATTTTTAATTTTTTTTAAAAAAAATGGTTACTTTACTTAAACGTTAGGAAGCAAAAGTGAAATTAACTTTTTTTTTTTAATACCGGACACCCATGTTAGCAAATATCTTTCAAATAATATGTATAAGATTGATGTTAACAAATGAAGTTGCATCCTCTTTAGCCAATTATTTAAGTAAAATGCTTTGATGTGTCACGCACTCAAATCTCAATTCCAAATATTAAATAGGATATTTAAACAATTAGTATTTATAGTATTAAACAAAGTCAGATTTAAATGTTTTCCATTATAAAAGTAGAGATGTGTAATTATTGATACTTTTATATTTTTTTTAACGACAAATGTACGACCTTGCTTCGGAGGATAAATGTTACTTTGATCGGGCTCACCTATCTGTTTTCCAGCCGAGACCGCATCCCAACCCATTCATGAGAAAACCCATTACTATGAAAACCTCCTGACTTAACTATGAACATTTTACTTAGAGTGAGACTTAAAATCATGATCTCCTATTATTATTATTATTATTATTATTATTATTATTATTATTATTATTATTATTATTATTATTATTCAGAGAGAGCTTTCACGGGGTTTGTATTTTAATTTTAGTTTTAATATTAAGTATTACAAACAGCTACAATGATGTAATGGTAGCTGTTGAATTTGATGTAATGGTAGCTGTTGAATTTTTTTATTTTTATTATTACATTAATTATTATCCTCCTAGCTGGTTGTTGTATTTTATGGTCACTTAATCGAAATCACTAAAACCTTAGCTGTTTCCTTATAATTATACTTTGTTTTTTTTATTAGTTAACTACATTTTAATTTAAAATAAAATAGCTTTAATCTGAAATCAATACAAGTATTTTAACTGTAAATAAAACTAAATAGTACATCAAAAGATTATAAGAAATATTAATTGTTATATACATATAGACACACACACTTAAATTACTTTAAAAACACTTAAATATGTATATGTTTTTATAAATACCGATTCTAACAAAAAGATAGAATGACGAAAAGTTTTTAAATGTTATGAAACAACAAACACATTCTTAGTAAGGTGCAAATTATGCCATAGGCTAAGGAATCAGATAACAACTTCAGATATGTATTTGATTTAAAATATTCACACATGTGCAGAGTTCAATAATTGATTGAATATATACTATTTTTCTTGAGTATCAAAACGTTATACCTACGTGTTGAAATCAGTCGATCACTAACTTCAGTCAAGAAGTTTTACTAAGAACTACAATAAATGGTTTTTGAGGGGATACTTTGATTATAGGTAATGTGTTGCAATTAAAATAGTTGGGTGTATATTATAACTTCTAGTTTTTCTGAAAACTCTAAAACTTCTTTTACACATGCATAACTAGTTGTAAAAAAGAGAACCATTTTACATACATACATATATATATATATAAATATATAAACAAAGAATTCTTATAGTTTTTTTTTTTTGGAAAATTCTCATAGTTTTTATAAAAAAACTATGATAAATCTATTAAAAATGTGTATAAAAAGTTTTCAGGGTTCTAAAAAAGTGTGTGTGAATGATTAAATAAGAACTATAAATGTTGCGAGGACTCATAAGAAATCAAAATCATTATTTTATTTAGAATACTAGCATTATTATTAAAATGTGTAATACTTAAAGCTTATATATAAATATATGACAACATGGTTATATTAATTTTTTTATAGGAGTTATAAACACTTTTGTTTTACATATGTTTACTCATGTGTAAAAGAATTATTTCAGCTTTAAAAAAGTAAATAATAACTTATAAGAACTTTGAGCACTATAATCACATGTATGGAATAGTTTTTTTTTCACACAAATATGTGTAAAAGTAAATTCTTATAGTTGTCATAAAAAATAGAAGTTTTTATAATTTTTATAAGAAAAAAGGATTATATATACACACATATATATACACCTATCCTTTATTGCAAAATACATATTAAAAGCAGTTTTATTATTACTATATTATCATACAAGTGGATCGAGATTGATGGAAAGGTTGTGCACATTCGATGTGAAATAAAAACCAAGCATGGAACACCATGCTAAGCCTACATCTACATGTCTAACTACTTTACTAATTTATTGATGTATCTAAAAAGTTTGGAGTTTAATGGTATTAAAATATTGAAAATATGATGTTTCTGTTCAACTTATATTATAGGTAAAACTGATTAAAATTTGTTGTTCAAAAATTTAATAAAATAGATAATTAGTGAGTGGGGTCCGCCAATCTTTAACACTAAGAAATTTGGTTAAAGAAAGATTAAAATATCATTATTATAAAAAATGAATAACTTTATCTGTCGCGTGTCGAATTCTGATTAAGGGGCTGTTTGATTGCATCTGACTGATCCTCTGACTGCTGACTGCTGACTGCTGACTGCTAACTCGGTCAACCAGTCAGCGCGTTTGATTTGCAAAAAATGGGTTCTGACCGAGTCAGCACTTCTGACTCACCCTTGTTTTACCCTCTGATCCAGTCAATTTTTTTGAGACCTCTGACCCAGTCTCCACTGCTGACCACATCAAACAGCCCCTAAGTCAATTTCTAATTTTCACGTCTCTCTTGTATTAAATGAAAAACATTTATATAAAACTAATTACTTTTTTTATCATTGTAGTGGACATTAATTTATTTTGCTATTGAAAAGTAGATACACTTTTTATATGTTAATTGTGTTAAAAATTAAAAAAACAAATTATTAATAATTGTTTTGTCTTTTTTAAGTTTCAGGCTCAATACTTCTAAGTAATTAAGAAAAAATAAAAATTACTATTATGTAATAACATAATCTTTTAATGTTTCTTCACTTTCTTCGTAAGATCAATGTAACTTTTTTATAATTTTTTACAAGTTTTTTACCAAACTTTTTAAAAAGAAAATGATACGTATAAAAGAAAGCTAAAGTTAAAGAGACAAACAGAAATACAATAACTAATATTAAAAAACTTTAAAAAAGATAAATAATAATAAATCATAAAAATAAATCTTGAACAAAAAAATCGCAATACATGAGTTTTATTATTAGGAGAGAAAATTTAATGGCTTTAACAAGTTGGATCCAATAAATTTATACAAGGATAAGGTTCAAATACAAAGTTATCTAAAACTAAAAAATATAAGAAATAATATCAATCATCCATCTCATTAATTAATGGTTGAGATTAAAATTGTAGGGAAAAGTTTGTTAGAAACGTATTTTAAGAATGCATCTCTAAGAAAAGTTGCCACTTTTGGTAACTTTTTGTAAGATCCTCCATTTTTTTAAAACGTTCATAATTTTTTTTATAAAAATTACATCAAAAAAACGAGCATTTTTTATCTTTAAAATGAGTACAGTATTGTAATATAAAAAGATTAAAAAAATTTACATTATTATGCTTATATTTCGTCATTGTGTCTATAGTGTAGTTCATTATGTATTTTTGTTAGTTATTGTGTTTTTTGGAAATTATTACATTTTTCTAAAATGGTGAATTTTAAAAAATATAATGATGGAATAGCATTATTATGTATCTCTAATATGTAAAACACAATAATAAATTAACAACTAATTAATCTACTACATTAATAACAATGACCAAATAACACAATATACCATTGTGTCTTTTGATCGTTATTGTATTATTTTGAACACTATGAGTTTTGAAAAATACATGAGTGAAATAACATCATTATATATTTCTAATAGTAAAACACAATGATAGATAACAAGTTTATATAATCTATTAAAAAATAAATAACAAAAATAACACATTGTATTATCTTCAACACTATGAGTTCTGAAAAATACATTTGTGAAAATATGTCATTCTGTATTTCTAATTGTAAAACACAATAGTAGATAACAAGTTTATAATCTATAAAAACAATGACAAAAGTAACACAAAATGATCTAAAACGTAAAACAAAAATGATTAACACACATAACAAATGATGTAAAATATACGATACAATGAACGTATAAGACATAATGAGCTGATTTATTTGACACAATGACCAAATTACCATCCTCTTTAAAACATTAAAAGAACACGTGTCAAGCACACAATCCTTTTTAGTATTTTTAGATTAAACATCCTTTTTAGTATAACCCTTTACCCTTTTATATAATACGTAAGTTTATAACCTAGTATTTTAATATAACGAATAATAAAAAAAACTAAACACAAATTTAAAAGTTACAAGAATAATTATTTTTATGTTTTTTTTTTATTTCACCCATTCAAAATAAAATTTTAATATGCTTGGGTTATAGTAAAAAGTGTATTTAAACTAAAAAGCCTAAAAAGGTTTATGGGTTTAACATGTATCATTCTATAGTTTTAAATAAGAGTGTATTTTAGTGTTAAATACGTCAGATCATTATGCTTTTAGATAGGTTTATTTTGTTAGATATTTTTCATCATTTGTTACACGTATTTATCAGTGCGTTTTATGTTTTGAATCATTTCATGTTTTTTTTTTGTCACCTTATGTTTATATAAATTTATTGTTATCTTATAATTATTTATTACAATTTAGAAGTATACAATAATGTTATTTTACCGATGTGTTTTTCATAACTCATTGTGTTAAGGATAACATAATGGCAATTGAAGCACACAATGAGACATTTGATTATTATGTATTATGTTTTATATTATTTTATGTTATTTTAAATTAAATAGTTGTTAATTTATAATTGTATTTTACATACTAGAATTATACAACAATGTTAGTTCACTATTATGTTTTTTAATTCATCATTTTAAAAAAATAAAATAGTGTTTAAAAAACCATAATAACTAAAAAATTAATGAGCTACACTAAGTATACAATGATGAGCAGATTTCATATTAGCTGAAAACATTAAAATAATAATTATTTTTTTTATATAACGATATTGTAATCGTTTTAAAGATAAAATAAACCTTTGTTTTTATGATATAATTTCAATTAAAAAAATAATATTATATATAAAAGTTATAAATGTTTAAAAAGATGACGAAACTTAAAAGAAATTAACAAAAGTGATTATGCTTAAAATAACATTTTAATAAACTTTTTCCATTCAATTTGATCTCAACTATTGATTAACAAGATTAATTGTTGATATTTCTTTTTATATCTTTTAGCTTTATTATCTTTTTCATTTTGAAGATTTTTCAGATTAATAATCATGTTGTGCATTCTTGAATACCCTAAAAAAAATGTTAGACTTCGTACAGTTTAACTAGATGTCCATTTTAGTAATAAAATCATATTTCTCTTCAACTTCGGTTTTACCATAGCATTTGATGGTATTATGTGGATCACATATGAAACACATGGTATTATGTATTGGTTTTCATAAATGTCAGTCTTGCTCTCGTTTAAACTTAGTATTATCAGGTGACTTAAGTTAAATACGAATTTTAATATGAGTTTAATTTTTTAATATTAATGTTTCTTTTTGGTTAGCTTGGCTCAATTGGCTTGGTGTTACTTTACTAACATTTTAGAACGACATGAATAGTAACTTTAGAAATTAAAAGTTATCATACGTAACGTGATTATATAATTTTCAATCGAATGACAACAAAAGAAAACCAACACCACAGGCTAGGCGCGACACCTCAATCAGTGAGGTCACGTGTTCAAGGCTTCGAGCCCATTTTACACGAGTTTTCTTCTTTTTTATTTTCTCTTTTTACGGGTTGCCCCTCATCTTTGTGTCACTACAGGCATAGTCCTCTCGAGAAACTTTTATTAACATCAACACCCTTCAATATATTTTTTTTCACAACGTTTTTCTTTCTTCCCATTACTATCATAATCATTTATTTATTAAAAAGTCTTATTATATAGTCTATTTTGAACATTTAACATGGATTTTATTTTTTAAATAGCAGTGTTCACCTGAAATATTTTAAGTTAGACTTTTTTATAACTCTTTTTAAAACTACATTAGCGTGATAAAAGACAATAATATGCTATTATTATTTCGAAGAGGTGGTTGGTTTCTCTTAACAAAAATCATTCATTATTTTACAATTATCTACATTGTTTGTGATATGGTAACGTTATATTGTACATTTAATTTCATATTTTAAAATTTATATATATGTTCCTTAATGTTTACTCAACCGTAACAAATTAAAAGTCAGACACACATCAACCGCAAAAAAAAATAAATGTTAACCATCCATCAGTGGGGTCAGGAACATCACGCATAAAGTTTCTAGTTGTTATAAAACATAATTTTTACATTTAATTTATAAGGTGTACTTTTTCTATAACCACCAGTAAATTTAAAACCACAAGATTTAATAGTAATGTACAATTCTTTAATGCATCATGGTACGATTATTCTTGTGTGGCTTAGGTTGTCTCATGGGTGAAAAATAGCAAATGATTTCTTTTCGTAGCATTTTTAAACAAAGAGGTATAGTGGTGGGATGGTTAGGGTTCGTGTCTTATAAAAAGATAATCATAGGTCTGATTCTGCTCCTTTTATTAAACAAAATGATTTTTTTCTTTATTTTGGTTTTTTTTAGTTTTGACCACTTTAGTTTTGGGTTCCTTATGTAAGTTAGTTCAACGTATTTGTTGAGTTTATATGTTCTTGGCCGTTTTTCTGTTTTGCTTATGTTATCTCTTTCCTTTTGTTTGATTCCTTAAAGTTTCACATCAGATCGATAACTGTTACGATATGTTCTAATATTGATGTCAAGTCCGTGGTGACGTTTTTATTTGATAAATAGAAAAAAATCGTATCGTTGCGTTAAAGAGGTGTGAGTGAAAACAAAACCTGACGGGCGTCTCAGGTTAAAGTTTTTTTACAACCGGATTTTGATATTTAGAAACATAATGGGTTCGTAGCACACCACACACCAGGATAAAATCTAGTTAGTATTAAAAAACAAAACTATTAAAAACAAAAAGGTATTGATTTCAAGTATCGTTTAACAAAAAAATGCTGTAAATTAAGCCGATGGTTCTTCCTAATTATAAGTTTCTTTTAAGATGATTGAAAGTATGGTCTCGACTAACAAACAAATAAACAAACCCGTTAAAAATAACACATATCCTCCAAAATAAAACTTTAAATTTACCACATTCAAAAAACTTTTACAAACATAGAACACTTGAAAATAAAACAAACTATAAAAAACACAACGAATATCACACTCCTCAATCAATAACCATAATATCTCCTTCAATCTCTCCACCATCAAACCCTAGATCCCAAATTCTCAATCACCATACCCACAATGTCTTCTCTCCGATCAGATCTTACCACCAGAATCCACCCTGAGCCACCGTACGCCGTTGACCACTTCGACCTGCTGCCGGACCCCATCCTTCTCTTCATCTTCAACTCCATCGGAGACGTCAAAACCCTAGGCCGTTGCTCCCTCGTCAACAAGCGCTTTCACATCCTCATCCCTCAGGTCCAAAACGTCGTCGTTCGCGTCGATTGCGTCATCTCCGACGACGACCCCGCCTCCTCCGCCGGTGGTGTTTCCGATAAGTATCGTTCAACGTTTTCAAGCCTCGTGAGGCTCCTGTTTGGTGGATTCGTTAAGCCGATTCAAGCTATTGGACAGTTTTTGGTTCATAAGAGATCGTCATCGTCACCGTCACCGTCACCGTCGGCGTTATTTGTTGGGGATGATGACGGTGAACAATCAGGTGGAGTAACTCATCATTCTCCGTCACAAGTTCTTAAAAGCTTTAACGATATTAGGTTTCTGAAAATTGAGCTTCCGAGCGGTGAGTTAGGTGTGGAAGATGATGTGTTGTTGAAATGGAGGGCGGATTTTGGATCTACGCTTGATAATTGCGTGATGATCGGTGCGTCTTCTGTGGTTCAGTCGGGGAATAGTGTAAGCAGTTACGATGGGAGTGGGGGTGGGGGTGATGATAATGGGAGTATACCGGAGTCGTTTTACACGAATGGTGGGTTGAAGTTACGTGTGGTGTGGACGATAAGCTCGCTGATTGCGGCTTCTGCGAGGCACTACTTGCTTCAGCCGATTGTTTTGGAGCACAAGACGTTGGATTCTTTGGTTTTGACGGATGCGGATAGACAAGGGGTGTTGTGTATGAACAGGGAGCAATTGGAGGAATTGAGGGTGAAGCCGTTGTCGGCTAGTTCAGCTTCGAAGAGAACGTTGGTTCCTGCTTTGAATATGAAGCTTTGGTATGCTCCACAGTTGGAATTGCCTAATGGAACAGTGCTGAAAGGGGCTACGTTGGTGGCGATTAGGCCTAGTGAGCAGAAGGATGTTTCTGATGGGTCTTGGGTTGCGTCTGCATTTGAGGAGCCTTATGGGACTGCTGCTAGGATGTTGGTCAAAAGGAGGACTTATTGCCTTGAGATGAATTCCTTTTAAGGTATCGAATTCACTCACTCCCGATTGAAACTTGTAATTTGTAACCTGTTTTATATATACGTCACTAGTATCATTGAGAGTTAAAGAAAAAAGTGATGAACTTTGGTATTGTAGTTTGGATGTTATCATCTGATTACTATGTTTTCAAGCTGATGATGATCAGTTTATAGTGAAACTGAGCTGATTATTTGGTTGTTTAGGGGTGAAATGATCCTTAAATTTCAGAATCTATCATATCTTCAAACAGTAGAGACACATCAAACACTATCCTCTACAGCCTGATTTGTTATAGTTAATTAGCTTAATCTTGAATCTTGATTATTTGATATCACACAATCGCTTTCAATAACCAGTGTCGAACACCTGTGTAGTTAGTAGTTGCTAACTCTGTGTTATTATGTTTGTAGCTCTTTTATAGATAATAAACCTCATGATTCATAATTTGATATCTATACACGCTTCTTGCTTTGAGATGGTATGCTTAACATATTAGATCAACCTTGACAATAGGAAATTGCTCAACTCTTAGATTTTCATTAAATTCTAATTTAACATTGTTGCCTTTTTTAGTTGTTATATGCTAAGTTTGGTGTTGTATCTGTTTCAGTACCACTTAAGTGGTTCCCCTATACTTGGCTTAACAGGAAGCATTATATGCTGCATTGATTGTCGGTAGTCTATTATATTTTCTTGACTTTTTTGCTAGTAATTCCCTCTATTGGGTAGTTTAAAAGCCACCTTGCAATCTAAAAATAATCTGGTTACGTTTGTTTTAAAAAGTTAATGCTTTTAAAATCGCTCGTCTTCCAAGTCCTTGCTTCTTTCTTTTTTGGTTATTAGTCCTGATTTTTATGTTCTTTATTGTATTTCAGGCAATGAAAGCACAGAGTTTTGTACTATATAAGCTTTGATGGTGTAAATGCTACTTGCATACTTTGGTGAAGTGAGAGAAGGAGACTTACAGTTGGTGCTTTAACTGATGTTTGGTTTCTGGTATGTTCACTTTATGTATGGTGTAAAAAGTAGGTGGTAGATGGTATTGTAAGAGCTGCTTATGTTGTGTTTTTGTTTGTAGCCATATATATAATATAATCTACATATCTGTGAATATTTGTAGTTGTATAACATGACTAGTGTTTTTTGAAAAACTTCAAACTGCATATAGAAGACAAAAGGTGTGTATGCTCATGTTGAAACCGACTGAACCAGAACAAGTTGGCTAGCTTGTTAAAAGGCGAAGCCATGAACTTGGTTCCACCTAGGGATTTTGTCGTAGATCTGTGTATAATGCGGCATAATTCCCAGACCTTGTTTGTAGATTGGCTAGAGATGGGATGTACTGGGTATGATTATGGTTATGGTTATGGATTGTAGCAAGGCATGAAAACTAAGTTTTCCAGTGTATGACCATGAAGCCTAACAAAATGTGCGGGTTTGGTGTAATGGGTTCAGGTAATAACAAATTGTTTTGATAAAGTGTCAATTTTTGCAAACAGACTCGAGTCAGAGTTGACTTGAACTTGGCTTGTTTACAAATTGAGTTGAGCCGGCTCTTTAACAACAAAGTCAATTTTGAGTAAACTATTAATGAGTGTTTTTAGTTAGCTTTGAGTTATATAAACAGTTTCATCTCAAATTGATCAATACTTAGACTTGGTTTTGCGAATTGAGTTTTTATGAGACCATTCTATGATATCGTTAAATGAATCTAGACCATTTCTTAACATATGTATCTCAATAACATAAGCTCGATCAACATTTCTAAGATTAACCAATTGAACTATTGAATATATAGCATAACTGAATTAGTAATAAAATAAAGATCTAAGATGATACAAAATATATACACCAAGTATAACAAAACAACTGAGAGATTGATACTAGGTTACAAAATCAGTTAAATGACTAAAACTCAAATGCTATGAAACACCTTGTTATTGCAAAGTTATTGAATTGGAGCCCTAGTAGAAATCAAACAAAAAACCAACTAAAATCGTTTAAAACATAGAATTAGATTATGTATATTATCGAAGAAGAAAATTCTGATGTAAATCGAACCAAATGGCTACCTTTATCAATGTGTTATCCGTTCTTAGTAACTTTGATACATACGCTTCAATGTAAATTCACTGCGATGATTTCATTTCCAAATTACAACAAATCGACTCTCTTCCTTTTGCAACTCATTGGATTGACAGATTCCTTAAACAATAAGTAATTTCCAAAACAAACAATCTACAAAAAAGAAACCATAAATCATTCTCATAACGACTTACCATCATTTAAAAGAAATTAAAAGATTTGAGGGGTGATTTGCAAAATACTGACTGGAATAGAAAGAATGGTCATCGTATTGCTAAATGATCTTAAGTTGGTGGGAAAACGAGTCAACAGAGGTGTAGAAATAGGACAAATAACATACGAGTTACTGCTAGTTATATTATAGATATGTAAGCACTTGAACCATCAATCTTTCATATAAACGAGAGGCACCTTGTTATAATGATATATTCTGAAAAAACATATGGTTTTATAAATAGCGAACAAATCTAAAAAGGTGCTATAAACATACAACCCAATCAAGGAGAACACCTATACAACATGTGGTTTTATTGAAAATATCTTAATTACAAAAGTCTTTGTCATGCTCACAACTCTTAAAGCATATATTACAAGTGCTATGTGTGAAGTTTTATTTTAAACCCTTAAAATTTATTTTTTTAGCCTCCCCAAGTTTAGCCAAATCTATATTTCATTCCTTATATTTATTTATTTACTTTTTCTTCTCCCTTGTAACCTTTGTTTTTTCAATCTTTATCTTGTAATGTTAAAATTTAATGTTTAATAAAATTCAAAATTTACTATTGTCATATGATTATTTTTATCTACATTTCGATTCAAGTTTTAATCAAAACAAACCTACGAGTCATTATGTTTAAGTCGTCATACCTAATGCAATAGTCTTATTTTCTACGGTTTTCCTCTCATTTCTTCCTACAACTTGTAATATATTTTAAATATTTTAAACAGTTTGATTCTTTTCTCCGTTGTTACATGTTTATAGCTTTTCTAATCATTTTATTTCTCGATATAGAGTTTCTCATATTATCAACGAACTCAACTTAACGCATAGGAATGCGCCCATTTCAACGCCCATATCTTGTTTTTCTCATATTGAATTACGTACGTTATCAACGCCAACTTAAACGCACGAGTTCTCGTAAGCTCTAGTGACAGGTGTTTAATTATTTATTATTCATGGATAGAAATTCCACTCCATCTTCGGAACTGTTTGGGATTGCTTATTAAAATTACTTTTGACTTTTGAAATGAGTGAAAAATCAAAAATATTTCTTAAAAAATCATAAAAAATCAAAAATTCTTACTTTTGATAACTTTTAAAGAAAAATTTTTGATTTTTCTTCCATTCAAAAAAAAAAGTTGTTTTAATAAGCAATGCTAACACCCTCCTCATCATTTATCCCCCTTTTACACACACAAACTCTCTATCTCTCTCGTCAAACCCTAGATCCCAAATTCTCAATCACCATAGCTACAATAATGTCTTCACTCAGATCAGATCTCACCACCAGAATCCACCCTGAGCCACCGTACGCCGTCGATTACTTCGACTTCCTGCCGGACTCCCTCCTCCTCTTCATCTTCAACACCATCGGAGACGTCAAAACCCTAGGCCGTTGCTCCCTCGTCAACAAGCGCTTTCATAACCTCATTCCACAGGTCGAAAACGTCGTCGTTCGCGTCGATTGCGTCATCTCCGACGACGACGCCACCGCCGCCGGTGGTACCTCCGATAAGTCCCGTTCACCGTTTGCGAGTTTCGTCAGACTCGTGTTTGGGGGAATCGTTAAGCCGATTCAAGCAATTGGACAGCTTTTTGGTCAGAAGAGAACGTCATCGTCGTCGTCGGCGTTATTTGTTGGTGATGATGATGGTGAACAATCAGGTGGAGTTACGCATCATTCTCCCTCACAAGTTCTCAAAAACTTTAACGATATTAGGTTTCTTAAAATTGAGCTTCCGAGCGGTGAGTTAGGTGTGGAAGATGATGTGTTGTTGAAATGGAGGGCGGATTTTGGATCTACGCTTGATAATTGCGTGATGATTGGGGCATCTTCTGTGGTTCATCCTAAAAAGTTTGAAGCTTGTGAGAATAATAACGATGGGAATGGGAATGATGATAATGGGAGTATACCGGAATCGTTTTACACGAATGGGGGGTTGAAGTTACGGGTGGTGTGGACGATAAGCTCGCTGATTGCGGCATCAGCGAGACACTACTTGCTTCAACCGATCATTTTGGAGCATAAAACGTTGGATTCTTTGGTTTTAACGGATGCAGATGGACAAGGGGTGTTGTGTATGAACAGGGAGCAGTTGGAGCAGTTGAGGGTGAAGCCGTTATCGGCTTCTTCTGGTTCAAAGAGAACTGTGGTTCCTGCTTTGAATATGAAGCTTTGGTATGCGCCACAGTTGGAACTACCTAATGGAAGTGTGCTTAAAGGGGCTACTTTGGTGGCAATTAGGCCTAGTGAACAGTCGAGTGGGAAGGATGTTTGTGATGGGTCATGGGTTTTGTCTGCGTTTGAGGAGCCTTATGGAACTGCTGCTAGGATGTTGGTCAAAAGGAGGACTTATTGCCTTGAGATGAATTCCTTTTGAGGTATTCACTCGCCCTCTGTTGAAACTTGTGATCCTGTTATATATGTTTGTCTTTAATATCAATGAGATTTGAAGAAAAAGTGAACTTTGGGGGTGTTTGGTATTGCAGTTTGTTAGTTATCTTCTGATTATCTTGTTTTCATGCTGATGATGATCAATTTGTAGTTTTTTTGTATAGTGAAACTGATGCTGATTATTTGCTTGTCTATGTTTCATGTTGGCCACTAGTATCAATGGGTTCTAAAGAAAAAAGTGAACTTGGGGGGGGGGGGGGGGGGGGGGGGGGGTGTTTGGTATTGTAGTTTGGAAGTTATCATCTGCTTATTGTGGCTCCAAGCTGCTGATGATGATAATCAATGTGTAGTGTTTGTGTATACTGAATCTGATTTTTTTATTTTTTATTTTTTGCTTGTATATGTTTCATCTCTGTGACAAGCATCAATGGGATTTTAAGTGCTGTTTGGTATTGTAGTTTGGAGGTTATCATCTGATTATTGTGTTTTCAAGCTGATGATTATCAATTTGCAGTGTTTTTGCATAGTGAAACTGATGCTGATTATTTGGTTATATAGGGGTCACATAATTCATAAACAATCACTTTTAAAAACCAGTATCATACACCTGTGCAGTTGGTAGTTGCTAACTGTGTGTGTTATTATGTTTGTAGTTCTTCTATAAATAATAAACTCCATGGTTGATATTCATATTCACTTCTTACTTTGAGATGGTAACCTTACAAACTAATATAAAAATGTGCAAATGTGTTACTCTATATCATGTATTTCTACAAAATTGTCCTTCAGGCAGTTACATCAACCATGAACATAGGAAATTGCTCAACTTTGAGATTTTTTTAGTTGCGTTTTTAGTTGTTATATGCTAAGTTTGTTTGATTTGATGAGGACTTGTTTAATATTTAATCTAATTTAATATTAGTCAAGTGGTTCCACTACACTTAGTTTAACAGGTAGCATCATATGCTGCAGTGATTATGGATAGTTTATATATTTTCTTGACTTATCAGATAGTATAATTTCTGACTTGCAATGGCTTTAAAATGGCTCTTCTAAGTTCTGCTAACTCATTTAATCTTTCTTTCTTTCAGGCAATGATAACACACAATTTTGTCCTGTATAAGCTTTGATGGTACTTGCATACTTTGGTGAAGTGAGAGAAGAAGACTTGCAGAGTTGGTGCTTCAACTGATGTTTGGTTTCTGGTATGTTTCACTTTATGTATGGTGTAAAAAGTTGGTAGTGAATGTTGTTGTAAGAGCTTGTTATGCTGTTTCTTTGTATCTAGCCATATATATAATACAATCTGCATATCTGTGAATATTTTAGTCATGCCAAATGACTTGTGCTTTTCAAAAACTTGTAGTTTACAATAAACAACAATTTAAACCGCAAATAAATGATAAAAAGTTGAAATGTGGTTCTTTTACAAGGCTAGTACTAGGTGTGTGTATAAAACTGTTGAAACAGGCTTTAACTGAAACAAGTTGGCTTTAGCCGGATACAGCAACAGGTTCTCAACCGGCTTGTTTGTATAAAAGCCATGGACTTGGTTCCAATGAGTGTGTAGATATCTGTAAAATCGTATTATATTATATTAAACAGTTTTAAGGATGGTTGGGTGTAACTGGTTTTTAATGGTTTTGGTCAAAACAAGCCGTCTTAAAAATGTACCAAATCCGGTTTTAATTGGTTTGGTCAAAACAAGTCGTCTTAAGAATGCACCAATTTGGTCGGGGTCAAAAAGGGTTCGGATTGACACGTGGTGGAATTCAATTATCATTTCACACATACCAAAATACTTTCACGGTTTTACTTGAACCACACCAGAATGAGGCGAATACGTCAGCACATCCGCATCTTGGCATCCTGGCTAGAGGCCGAAAAAAGCAGGCCCCCAAATTAGAACCGACAACGTGACCCAAAACCCGGGAAAACCAGTTTTCCAGGAACAGGTTTTGGTTCCTATCAGAATCATTAGCTTGATACCAGTTTGTAACCGACAATGTGAACCTATCTGAACTAGTCAAGAAGCTGGAACTAAACCGACCACTTCCTTCTCTCATAACTGGTTCCAACAAAATTAGTTTCGACTTTTGTTAGGACCCAAACTAGAACTGATTCCAAAAACTAAAAGGCATCAGACCTTCTATCTGTGTAGCACAAATCAACCCATTCTTAGAGCCCTAATTAATTATTAACCCAGCTTGTTGATCACACAAATTTTGTTGAGGATATAACTATATGCATCACAACTTAAACATATTGTTTATTTTAATGCTTAATCATGAAAATAGGACTAACCATATGTATATAAATTACTAAAGTGCCTAAAAAATATCATTATTGAAATGGTCTTTTTTTATATATTTTTAGCTGCAAGTGATAAACTTTCATATATAATAGAACTAACTTTAATAAACACGTGTATTACACAGGTTGAACAAATAAAATATTAAATAGAATAAAAATTATTAATTATAAAACTATATACTAAGACATGATATCATTGGCATTACGTATGATTAATAACTATAAGTAATAAAACAACAATATAAGCTTTTAATTTTTTTTTCAAAGATAAATTAAACATTTGCTTTTAAAATAACGTTTTAAAAAATTTTCATTTTTAAAAATGTTTTTACTACAACTCCCTATTTTAATTGTTTTTTTATAAAAAAATTACTTAAAAAAAAACAATTTTAAAATATTACATTAAAATAGTTTGATTTTTAGAAAAAAATCTTTTTATAAAAAACTATTTATAGAGAAATAACATTAATAAAAGTTCTTTCTTAATTTATTAAAAAACTAATTATAATGAAAGAATAAATAATAATATTAGTAATTAATGTAGTTATTTAATATGTGAGAGAAGCGAGAAAAGTCTGATGAGAATGAATGTCGTATTGACACGTGATACTCATATTTACCATTTTATTAAAGTAGGAAGACTTTATTTATATTTGTAACTAATGACTGACTGTATAGTTTGCTTTGTAAATACATGATCTCTATAAATTCAAAATGATTAAACTAACAATTTGATGGTAAAAGTTATATCCTTTTAAAAGTACTTTTTCGATATTAATATATGAAGTTAAGAATTTTAACCTTTAAAAAGATCTCAAACAAGGATATGACCGAAAAAAAATGCATATGATATTGAGATTATGAGGTCAACTACTTCGTTATGATTCTAATGCGATAATGTCATGTGTCATTGTGCAACACTAAGATGATTATCAATATATCATCATTTAGTAGTTAGTACACACTAACTATAAACTAGATAACATGTCTATAGCAGGTATTTTCTTTTGTTTACGTTAAAAGTGTGAGTTATTAAAGTCAAATCAAGTTTACTTCCGAAGCCAAGATGATGTTCAAGTATTTCTTCCGAAGGCAAATATTTCTTCCGAAACTTAATCTGTTTCTTCCAAAGGATAAGTTTTCTTCCGAAGGTTATCTTTGCTTCGGAAGAAATGCTTGGTGAAAATCTTCCGAATGTTATTTTGCTTCGGAAGAGTTGGTTTCTTTACTTTGATTCTGTTTACAAGTTCAGAGACTAATTGTGTCCATATCAATTAGTTCTGGTGTCATTGTGTTTTTCCTTTGTGTATGGTTGTTAATAAGTTGTTAATAACCGTTGGAGTCTGTATGTATAAATAGGGTCTGAGATGATTCAGCTGATCATCCAAAAATTCACAAATCATCTACAAACTTGAGTTCTCATTTTCCGTTGTAATCGTTGGGGTTTTGAATTGAAGTTCTTTAATCTTGAGTGAAGTTTAATTTTCAACAAGTGGTATCAGAACCAAGGTGAAGAACGGCTCAATTCAAAGAAGGAAGTGATCTCGTCGGAGTGTAGTGTCGGTCGTCTGATTGGTTCAAGATCCGTTTTTCGAAGGGCAATTCAATTGACGAAGGAGAATGACGTCAACGAGGTTCGAACTAGAGAAATTCGATGGAAAGAATGATTTCGGTCTATGGAGGGTGAAGATGCGAGCGTTATTAGTGCATAACGGAGTAGTTGATGCACTAAGGGGGCAAGATCATCTTCCTGCGCATTTGTCTGCCGAAAGGAAGAAAGAAATCATGGAAAAGGCTCATAGAGAGATCGTTTTGAGTCTTGGGGATTGAGTTCTGCGGGAGGTAACCTGGGAAACGATAGCGGCCGGAATTTGGTCTAAATTAGAGGCACTCTACATGACCAAATCTTTAGCGAACCGTCTTTACTTGAAGAAACGGTTGTACACGTTTCAGATGAGAGCCAATAAAACGATTGAAGAGCATATAGATGAATTTAATAAGTTGATACTGGATCTTGAGAACATTGAGGTTGAACTTGATGATGAGGATCAAGCCATCATATTCTTGGCCTCATTGCCTGAGTCATATGAGCATTTTGTTGATACTCTCATTCTCATGTATGGGAGAGAAATGTTGACAATGGAAGATGTTCTGGCTGCTTTGAATTCCAAAGAACTCCAAAAGAGGTCTGACCCTAAGGATGACGAGGGTTAGGGGCTGGTAGTAAGAGGAAGAACTGAGCAGAGAAATCAAAGACACAGGGGAGCATCAAGATCCAATTTCAAGTCCAGGAGGGAATGTTTTGTGTGTGGATCAGAGAAACACCTGAAGAAGGATTGCCCAGAGTGGAAGGGAAAGAAAGTTAGTAAGTCTAGCAATAACAAGTCACATCATCATTTGTCTCAAGATGATTCATCTGAAAGTGATGATGGTGCTGATGTGTTAGTTGTTTCATCAGAAGGTATGTCTGATGGTTAGGTGCTAGATTCTGGCTGTTCATTCACATGTCACCTGCAAAAGAGTTCTTTAGTGAACTGGAATTCCAAGATCTGGGAACTGTAAAGCTGGGGGATGAAAGACAATGCATGATAGATGGCATTGGCTCAGTAAGTTTCAAGTTGAGGAATGGGATGCAGGTGAAGCTTAAGGAAGTTAGGTATGTTCCTAGCTTGAAGAGAAGCTTGTTGTCTCTGGGTACATTTGAAAGATCAGGGTATCATGTTAGTCTAAAAGATGGTAAAGCCAAGGTTGTAAAGGGTGCTTTAGTGGTGTTATCAGGCAGAAGGGTGGATAACAACATTTATCTTTTAAATGGTGAAGCCTTAAAGAAAGATGAAACCATTGGAGTTTAGGTAGTAAGGCAGCTCTGTGGAATCAGAGGCTTGTGCACAAAAGTGGCCAGGGGTTGATTGAGGTAGAGAAACAACAGGTTCTTGGTAAACTCAATCAGTGCGATACTAACCTCGGTAAAGATTGTATGATGGGAAAGCCAAAGAAGGTAAAGTTTGGTGATGGCAAGCACTCTTCCGAAGGAATTTTGGAGTATGTACACTCAGATCTTTGGGGTCCTGCTAGGACTGAGTCTTTGGGTGGTGCCAGGTATTTCTTGTCCATCATAAATGATTTCGTAAGGAAAGTGTGGGTCTATGTGTTAAAGCACAAGAGTGAAGCTCTTGGGAAATTTCAAGAGTGGAAGGTGCAGGTGGAGACTTAGACTAAGGAGAAAGTTAAGAGGTTAAGTACAGGCAATGGATTGAAGTTTTATAGCACAGAATTCAATCAGTTGTGTAAAAGTTTTGGTATAGTTAGGGAATTAACTTTACCAAGTATGTCTCAGCAGGATGGGTTAGCCGAGGGGATGAATAGAACCTTGATTGTCAAGGTGAGGTGTATGCTTTCTAGTTCTAGGTTACCACAAGAGTTTTGGGCGGAGGCTGCTGTGACTGTTGCTTATCTAGTAAACAGGTCACCATCATCAGCATTGGGAGTGAGGACTCCTATGGAGGTTTGGATCGGTGTCAAACAGGATTATAGTGACTTGAGGGTGTTTGGGTCTGTGGCATATGTGCATTTAAACCAGGGAACATTAGAACCTAGAGCTGTGGAATGTGTCTTTCTTGGGTACTCAGAAGGTGGTAAGGGGTACCGATTATGGAAGATTGAAGGTGGCAGCACACGGGTTTTGGTGAGTAGAAAGGTTGTGTTCAAGGAAGACCTGATGTTCAAGGATGTCCTGTGTAGTGGTGATAATGATTCATCTACTAATGAGTCTGAACAAGGTGGAGTTCAAGTTGAGGTGGAGCCTAAAGCTTCCGAAGGCATTCCTCAAGCTTTCGAAGGCATTCCTCAAGCTTCCGAAGGTATTTCTAAAACTTCCAAAGTTGAAAGCCAGCCTGGGTTGGTTAATGATGATCAAGTGGAACTTGAGGAAGGTAAGGTTCATGTTGAGGTGGAGCAGTCTAGTCCTGGTATGGCTAGAGATAGGCTCAGTAGGAATGTTATGGTTCCTCTGAGGTGTAGTGAGGGAGCTGATATCTCGGTTATGGCATTTTTGAGAGACAAATAGTTTAGATGAACTATTGTCTTGTGAGGATGCAGTTACTTCAACTGAGAGAAAGAGGTGGAGCATAGCATCGGAAGCAGAGATAGATTCTTTGCTCAAGGTTAAGACTTGGGTGCTGGTGGATAAGCCTCAAGGTCAGAAACTAGTCTCCTGTAAGTGGCTATATAAGGACAAGAAGGGTGCAGGACCGAGTAAGGGTGCCTTACACAATCAGTTTCACAATGAGGAGAGACTAGGAACACTTAACAGTTCAAATAGGGAACCGGGTTTGATTATGATGATACTAAGAACACAAGTAAGTAATGAGATAGAACAAGCAACAATAACACAGAAATATGGTTTTCAAGGAGTGTTGTATATTGCTCTCAAGTTCTATTACAAGTGTTATAAAGCATATCTAAATTACAAGAACCTGAGACTCTTTATACTACATCATACAACCGTCAAAACTTAGAAAGACAGTTGGAATTGACTAATCTAGACAACAAGATCAATCTAAAATCAAAAGACAGATTGCCTTTTGACTAGTGACTATGACATGCCATAGCTCACATCCTTTTTCTATTACAAAAAGGTTTACAGGTATAAAAGTAGAAAGTTACAGACAAAGACCTTAATCTACAGTTTACAAAAGCATGGACTTTTCACCAACTCATACAAGTTGGTGAGTCTTCAGAGTTGCAGCGAAAAGTGTGTCAGCTTTATGTAAAGTAGATCAGAGAAAGTATGTCTTTCTCTGTCTTCGGAAGAAATCAGTCTTCACAACAAAATGGCTTTGGAAGACTTTGTCTCTGAAGCTTTAGAAGACTTCATCTTTGGCTTCGGAAGATTTGGACTTTGGCTTCGAAAGATTTTACACTTAGAGTATTTTCTGATGTAGTGTGTAAAACTTCCGAAGCACTTCTACCTTTGTACGTCCAGTGCATGCATGCAGAAAAACCTCTAGTTGTTTTGGCTTCTTTGGTTGCATCAGCCTTATAATCGTCTGATATTACTTTACAAACTTCCCCTAGGCTGATGCTACCAAAACAGAGATGTACTTCAGATGTTGATAGTCCTCATTAGGATCAAGACCAAGCCTCTCTTCATCATCTAGTCAGGATCCTTCAGACTTTCATAGTATCTTCTTATGTCATAGAGATTATGTAGAGGAAGATCAAGCATGTCTTGCCAGAAGTAGACATCTTGACCTCCTTGATCTCTGATGACATACCATCTGTCCGGATTGGCAGCAAAACTCCAGGACAAGATGGGTCTTCCAATGGCAAGAGGCTCTACTTGAATAGGAGTTGGTTGAGCAGCCTCTTCATGCACTTCATCAGGATGCTCTGACTCATCCTGAGATGTGGAGGTAGATGCCTTGGTTTTCTTCTTCTTTGAAACACTTTTCCTAGCTATCCTTTTCCTCCTCTTTGAAGTTTTCAACTGAGAGGACTGGTCTTCAGCACCAGATTGTTCTGTTGTGTCCCTCTCAGTTGGGATCTCTTCTCTCACAGGTTCCGATGGAGAGAAAGGAGAACCCTGCTACCGATCAGAAGATGAAGTTGGCTGAGATGCAACTCTAGGATCAGGTTGTGTTGTCTCAGGGGGTTCAACCTTCACCTCAACTTCAGGTTGAGCTGGACTTGGTGGAGAATGCAAATCTACAAGCTCTCTCTTTTTGATCTTCTGCTTGATCACTCTTATATGCTCATCCATGGTGGATAGAGACACAGGACCAAGCCTCCTTCCGGAGAATCCATACAGCTTCAAGAAGCTCATCATCCTTTGTCTATCTTCAGACTTCTTTTGGCTTTTGTGAATGATGGCCCTTGACCTTGCAGCTTCTTCCCTTAACTTTCTCTTAACAGCTTTTCTTTCTTTTGTGGCTTGTTCCTCCAGCTGCTTGAGATATTCAAACTCTATGTACTCAAGGGATAAGGGAAGAAGTGTAGCTGCCTGATAGAGTCCTGTGGCACTCAGGTAGTTGATCATATTCATTCTTTCAGCTTTCCTATCTACCTGAGGTTGTGCATCTACCACAGTCTCTGTCTCAGGACTTTTTTGAACTGGGGAGAGGATAGGAGCATGTTTATAGAGCCTTTTCAGTCTCATTTCTTCCTTAATCTTGAGGAGCAATGCTGCATCCTCTGCCTTCCTCCTCTCCTTTGACAGCTCAGTGTCAGCCAGCTCATTCAACTCTTCTAAGGGGAGAGATATGAGTTCATCAACTTTATAGTTCCTGGTCCCCAGGTAGTTTAGCCTGGCTGCCCTCAACTCATCATCTTGAGTGTTTGGCCTGGGGGCAGCTCGGATAGCAGCTTGCATGAAGCCTGAGGACTCTCCTGAACTCTCTCCCCTTAGCTTCCTCTTCCTCTCTCTCTTCTCCTACTCTAACTCCACAGAGGTCATTTTCCTCTTCCCTTTGTCACGCACAGGCCTTGGTGACTCAGGGTGGAGAGAGCTTTGGCCTTCATTGCTTGGTTCAGCAGTCAAGCTCTGGCCAGAGAGAGGTTGCGAAGCACCATCACCAACTAGTGCTTCACTGAGGGTACTGGGTGCAGAAGGAGTTCCTGTCTCAAGGTTCACAGGCTCAACCTGTGTGTCACACCCCAACCTTAACGGCGAAAACGTCGAGATGTGAGGGTTAAGATTGTTCAGCCACATAACACTACCATAAATTGTAAATATAATTATTCATAAGTTGAAATAAACATTACAACCAAATGTCTCAACGAAATAAAGTAAACAAAGTTCAACTTCCAAGTTTCAAGATATTTTATTTATTTTTCCTAGGTCCGAATCCTAAGTGTAAGCATGCTTCAAAAGATAATCATCAACCTTGTGCATTTCCTGAAACATGTTAAAAATAAAGGTCAACTTTGAAAGTTGGTGAGTTTCCATGGGTTAAACATACATATATATACAAAAGTTTACAAGTAGCAATTTATGTCAATGGTTACAAGTAAAGCAAGTTTATAGAAAACATATAGCTACAATCAAACCTTGACCAAGAATATCATTTACAAGTTATAACGATTAGCTAAGTGTACTTGGTTCCCATGATGAACAAGCATACGTCATCAGGAGCCGGCAATAACCTCGGCTTTAGCACCAAATAGGCTTGTCAGGCCCATAGATCCATGACGTCGCCAGGCTAACAATAGTTAATGATTGTCAACATATAATGTCCATCATATAAGACTCATAATATTACAAAAAACCATGACAAAAAGTAAAGATGAATTGCATGTGCATTTACAAGTACCAAAATGTTTACAAGTGCAAGTTTATAAAGTTAACATGTTTCACCCCAAAAGGTGTGAAATAAAGTAAAAGAGGGGCATGAAAACTCACTTGATATATATAAGATGATAACAAGAAATTAAACGGTGCTCCAACGATTCCTTTTACAAGATACCTAACGTATATATTTCAAGGTTAAGTGTAAAGGTAATATTAACGATTAAACGTGAACTAGGGTTTCAATAGAGATTTTGGGGTTTTTGATATAGATGGAAATTTAATAATGGAATCAATTATATTTTATTTCAACGGAAAGTATTATACCATATAGATAATTTAACGAAATTAAAGTATTTATAATAACGGTAAAATTAAATATAAAGTGTAAATAATTTCTATAATTATTTAAAATAACACGATTAAACTAAAAGTAACGTTTGAATCAATAATAATTTATTAATTTGAACTATCATTTTAAATCCATTTTTTTAAGAACTAACTAAAAATAATTTTTGTTATATTGTTTTATTAAAAGAATATTAAAGTATTTAAATTAAGAAATTTACAGAAAACAATTTGGTGTCTTTAAAAATAATTAAAGTTTACAAAAATAATTTTTATAATTATTAAGATTTTTCTGTAATTAAATTTGTTAAGAAAAAGCCTTTAAAAAAAATGTGTGGGTGCCCGGGTTCGAACTCGGGACCTCAAAGATGAAACATGAGCTCTTAACCAGTAGGCGAGGGCGCCTAAGCCTGGTAAGAGTGTGGGTTTTAAATCTTAAAAACACAAACACAATGAAACCCCCAAACTAATGAACCCTAGATCGATTGAATCCAAAATTGAGCATCGATTCAAGTGTTTCAACCCTATTAACCTTAGGGCTTTTGATCCCTAGATATAATCGAGTATAATGGTGTATTAAACTTACTTGATTAAGAACAAATCGGTGTAATTACGTCTGGTAAACTTCGGTTCACACGCGAATGAAAAGGGTGCTTGAAATCGATGATCGAGTGGATTCTTCGAGCAATTGGAGGTTCAGAAAGTTGAAAGGGGTCGAATGGAAGCTTTTCCCTCTGTTAAATAGTTTCAATTTGTACGTTAATGTGCCGGATGGGTTTCGATTTTTTCAGTTATGATTAAGTGAGTAATTGATTGTTTAACTCGAATTAAACTACGCATTTAGCTTTGCAATGATTATACAAACGTTTCTGATAAATTAAACGACTTAATTTGATGTAATTCCTGGTGTTGAATCGATTAGGATAATCCGATGTTTCGGTTTCGATTAAGGTTGTTAAACGTGTTCTTTAAGCGAATTAATTGAGGTATCAAGTTCGAATAACACCCCCGAAGATGTTAGAGCGGTTTAATTGAATCAAACTCTACCGATTTGGGCGTTTGGAGTGTCGCCGGAGTGTGGCCGGTGGTTGGCCGCCGGAATCACGGGGGAAAAGAGGGGAGGGGTTTGGGTTTTGAATATTTACAGCTTTAGTCCCTGCGGTTTTCAACTTAATATTTTATGTAGAAAACTTCTATTTTAAGTTTGCAAATTGTCTTAAAGGCCCCCTAACTTAATTAAACTTTAAGTTTTAAACATTTTAAACTTGTTAATTACTTAACTTTTATAAATTATTATTTCTATTATTATTATTATTATTATTATTATTATTATTATTATTAATGTTGTTATTATTATTATTATTATTATTATTATTATTATTATTATTATTATTATTATTAAATATAAGAATTTATTAACTTGTAAATTAACAAGAAATCAAACATAAATGGCCCACATAATTTCATAAATGACAGAAATGATCCTTACAAATGCATAACAAAGTTAACTTTTATTTAACGAAAAAAAAAATACGAAAGGTTACAGTCTCCCAACTTATAAGAATTTCGTCTTGAAATTAAGAATGAAACTAAACGAACAAATACGGGTATTTCTTCTTCATATGCTCCTCACGCTCTCAAGTAAATTCAGGTCCACGCTTATTCTCCCAACGAACCTTGACGATTGGGGTGGTAGTGGCCCTAGTCTTCTTCATAATGCGATCCATAACTTCAACGGGTTTCTCAACAAAATATAATGACTCGTCGATCTGGATGTCATCCAATGGAACATGCAGACTTTCGTCAGCCAAACACTTCCTCAAATTTGAGATTTGGAAAACAGGATGAACCCCGCTAAGATCGGAAGGTAGTTCCAGTTTATAAGCCACTTTCCCAATCCTTTTCAGGATTTTGAAAGGTCCTACAAATCGTGGAGCTAGTTTACCCTTCTTCCCAAAGCGAACGACTCCCTTCCATGGTGAGACTTTAAGAAGAACCATATCCCCAACTTGGAATTCCAACGGCTTGCGTCGTTTATCGGCATAACTCTTTTGTCGACTTCTAGTCACTTCAAGGTTCTTGCGAATCATGGAGACTTTATCGGTCGTTTCTTGTATGAGTTCAGGACCAGTGATGAAATTTTCACCAATATCAGTCCAGCAGATCGGGGAACGACATTTACGACCATAAAGTGCTTCGAAAGGTGCCATCTTGATACTCGAGTGGTAACTATTATTATACGAAAATTCCGCGAGTGGTAAATGCGTATCCCAGTCACCACCAAAGTCAAGGACACAAAGACGTAGCAAATCCTCTAGGGTTTGAATGGTTCGCTCGGTTTGACCGTCCGTTTGAGGATGGTAAGCCGTGCTTAAATCTAGTTGAGTACCCAAGAGTTCTTGCATAGACGACCAAAAATGAGAAGTGAAACGAGCGTCTCGGTCGGATATGATATGCAAAGGTACGCCATGACGACTCATAATCTCATCAATGTATATACGAGCTAACCTTGATATTTTGTAAGTGTCACGTATGGGTATGAAATGTGCCGACTTGGTCAATCGGTCAACGATCACCCATATGCTATCATGACCACGAGAGGTGCGAGGTAGTTTGGTTATGAAGTCCATAGATATGTGTTCCCATTTCCACATAGGAATCTCGGGTTGTTTAAGCAATCCACTAGGACGTTGATGTTCAGCTTTAACCTTCGTACACGTAAGACACTTAGCTACGTAAGTTGCTATGTCTTTCTTCATTCCAGGCCACCAGTATTGACCACGCAGATCCATATACATCTTATCGGAACCAGGATGAATTGAGTAACAAGTTTGATGAGCTTAATTCATGATAAAGGTACAAAGATTATCACAGTTTGGAACCAAAATTCGATTCAAGAAATACATCAACCCATTGGGTTTCGTTTCCAGTTGAGCTCGAAGATTGTACTCCAATTCCTCTCCCATTTTACCGTCCTCTTGAACCGCTTGTTGAGCCTCCACGATGCTTGTCTCGATTTCATTCTCAATCCTCAAATTTTGCAGCAGCACCGTAGTCTCGTTAACATCCAGACGAATCTCAGTATAAAATTCTCCCAAGGTATCAAACCATTGTCTTCGATCGCGAATTTCTTGAAACGAGATCATCTTATTATGAATCTTACGACTTAGTGCATCGGCTACGACATTTGCCTTTCCAGGGTGGTAACGAATGTCACAGTCATAATCACTAATCAACTCGACCCAACGTCGTTGTCTCATGTTGAGATTCTTTTGATTGAAAACGTGTTGTAGGCTTTTGTGATCGGTGTAGACTATACATTGCGTGCCATAAAGGTAATGTCTCCAATCTTTAGGGCAAAAACCACAGCACCAAGTTCAAGATCATGTGTCGTTTAATTCACCTCATGGACCTTCAATTGCCTCGATGCATATGCTATGACCTTTCCTCGTTGCATGAGAACACAACCAAGGCCTTGTTTAGATGCATCACAATACATGGTGAAATCATTGTTTCCATCGCCTATAGGAGCATTACACAACTTGTGCTTTAATGCTTCAAAGGCTTCCTCTTGTTCAGACCCCCACTCGAATGGTTTATTCTTTTAAGTCAAGGAAGTAAGCGGCTTCGCGATTTTAGAGAAGTTGGCAATGAAACTTCAATAATAGCTAGCAAGACCAAGGAAAGAACGAACTTTGGTTGGAGTTGTAGGAACACACCAATTTTTCACAGCTTCCACCTTTGCAGGGTCAACGTGAATTCCTTGGCTATTCACCACGTGTCCTAGAAATTGGACCTCCTCAAGCCAAAATTCGCACTTTGAGAACTTTACGTACAGTTGTTCTTTCATCAATAGCTCAAGAACTTGTCGCAAGTGAAGTTCGTGATCGGTTTTGGACTTGGAATAGATAAGTATGTCGTCAATAAAGACAATCACAAACTTGTCTAGATACGGCTTGCATACTCGATTCATGAGATCCATAAAGACAGCAGGAGCATTTGTTAAACTAAAGGGCATAACCATGAACTCATAGTGTCCATATCGAGTACGGAACACAGTTTTTTAGGATTCATCATCATGAACTCGTAATTGATGATAGCCAGAACGTAAGTCAATCTTTGAGAAAATAGCAGCTCCTTGAAGTTGGTCAAAAAGATCATCGATGCGAGGAAGAGGGTAGCGGTTCTTGATGGTAAGTTTGTTAAGCTCACGATAATCGATGCACATACGAAACGATCCATCTTTCTTCTTCACGAACAGAACAGGTGCACCCCAAGGCGATGAGCTAGGACGGATAAAGCCCTTGTCGGATAGTTCTTGAAGTTGACTAGCTAGCTCTTGCATTTCCGACGGTGCAAGTCGATATGGTGACTTAGCCACGGGGTTCGCTCCCGGAATTAAATCGATCTTAAACTCGACTTCACGCACGGGAGGTAAACCACTAAGGTCATCGGGAAATACTTCAGGAAAGTCTCGTACAATTGGGACATCCTTAAGGTGTTTCCCTTTGACTTTCGTGTTGACCACGTAGGCCAAGAAAGCCATGTAATTCTTGCTTAGACATTTTCGGGCTTGAGTACACGACATGAGTTTCAGTCCTTTGGAGGATTTTTCACCGAACACTTTCAATGTATCCCCCGAAGGTAAAGGAATTCAAATGCACTTCTCGAAACAAATAATTTTCGCATGATGTTTGGCTAGCCAATCCATGCCAATGATAACGTCAAAGCTTCCAAGTTTCATAGGAATAAGATCGATAAAGAAATCATGCTCGTTTAGGCTCAAAATGCAATCACGAACAACGACATCAACGGTGATGGGTTCTCCATCGGCGACTTCGACAGTAAGAGGTCTTTCTAATTTCGTATGTGGCTTAGCAAGTATAGGCTCAAATTCTAACGAGACAAATCTCTTATCGGCTCCAGAGTCTAACAGAACGTAGGCATAAGAATTATTAATAAGAAACATACCGTTCACCACATCGTTGTTTGCTTGTGCTTGGTTTGCATTGATGTTGAAGGCACGTCCTCGGGCTTGTGGTACATTACCCGCAAGACGAGGGCATTGTGAACGAAAAGGACCAGGTTCCCCACAATTGTAGCAAGCACGATTAGCAACCAACGCGGCATTGTTTGGTGCACGGTGACAAGTAGCCACCAAGTGTCCATATTTACCGCACAGTGTACAGATGCGACACGGGTTATTACCCGTATGATGATACCTACAGACATTGCACAATGGTAGAGGACCAGCATAGGCCCTAGCAGCAGATGCTTGTGCAGCAGGAACGGGTTGCCTTTGTGGTACTTTGGGTGTAGCCACAGCAAAGTTTCAGTTGGTGTGAACTTGCGCTTCTTGTTATTGTAGGATGGTTCATTCTTACTCTCCTTGGTTGCTTCAGGAACCATCTTTTCAGTCTTTTTAGCACCTTTGACAGACAAGGTGCCCGCTCGAATGTGGTTTTCAGTGAGTTGAGCGGTGATGGTAATGGCATCCTCCAAAGTTGTGGGTCTACTACCCACCACAACATCTTGAATTTGGGGTGGCACCTCCTTAATGAACTTTTCAATGTTACGAGGAACAGTGTCGACCATATGGGGCAACAGAATGCTCAACTCATGATGCCTAGTTGAGTAGGCCAAATGGTCTTCACCATCTTGCTTGAGATTCCAGAACTCTTCCTCCAGCTTTTGCAGTTCACTTCTTAGGCAGAACTTTTGAATGGCAATGTTCTTGAATTCATCCCAAGTCAGTGCCAACACCGCATCAGCACCACGGTTTCTCTTCTCGCTATTCCACCACGTAAGTGCTCTTTGTTCAAGAACACTTGTGGCATAACGGACTTTGAGTGCCTCGGGACACTCACAGTTGATGAAGGTGTTCTCCATGCTTTCAAACCACTCTAGAAGTCCAGTGGCTCCTTCCTTCCCACTAAAGCTAGTGGGTTTGCACGAGTTGAAGTGCTTAAACATGCAGGTTTGGTTGTTTCCTCCTTGATTTGCACTATTCTATCCTTGCTCATTGCCATTAGTGTTGTTACTAGCGTTGGCCATCAAGGTGCTACTCAGTTCGGCAACCATGGTCGGAATGACAGCAGCCATTTGACGGGCAATCATGGCGGCTAATTTGTGGTCGGATCTACCACGCTTTCCATGATGACGAGACATGCTGGATACAAAGTATGTTAGTCACAGAAATTTGAAGGTAGAAGATAATAAATCAAATAAAGATTATTCAAGACTTGTAAAACACATATGGAATGATTCCATTTGGTAACACATTACCATTTGGAAACGTTAACACGTCAAGGTGAGTTAACTCCAATTGCCTTAGAAACTTGTGTATATTGACCATAGTTTATCACTCATCCCAGAAATCCCTAGGTAAGCATAACTAGTCCCACGGGATTTATGCGAAATGCTTACCTTAGCCCGAAGGCTTTTTGCCAGGAAATCCAGAATACGGGTGTCTATGTGTCACACAATATTTCTTTAGGTTCATGGAATTAAAACCTTGATGAGATTTTCATAGATTTGACATAAAGTCTAAAGATTTGAACCTTCCGATATAAAGCGTACGTTCCCACGTGTCGTCGAGAATAAGTTTAAGAGATTTCATCGTCGGGAGAATAAAGGATTAAGAATAAGTTTTAGGGGAGACAAGACAACCAAGTTTCTCAATTACAAGGCAATCCTAACTAAATGCATCAAGTTGCACAATAAGAGGCCTTCCTAAATAGGTAGCATCATGTAGCATGCAACAATATATATTTACAAAATCATAAAGATTTTTCTTATGAGGTTCATGCATCAACTATAGTCTAGGTCACAATTTCTAATAACCTAAATCCCTATAGTTATGGGCTCTGATACCAATCTGTCACACCCCAACCTTAACGGCGGAAACGTCGAGATGTGAGGGTTAAGATTGTTCACAGCCACAAAACACTACCATAAATTGTAAATATAATTATTCATAAGTTGAAATAAACATTACAACCAAATGTCTCAACGAAATAAAGTAAACAAAGTTCAACTTCCAAGTTTCAAGATATTTTATTTATTTTTCCTAGGTCCAAATTCTAAGTGTAAACATGCTTCAAAAGATAATCATCAACCTTGTGCATTTCCTGAAACATGTTAAAAATAAAGGTCAACTTTAAAAGTTGGTGAGTTTCCATGGGTTAAGCATACATATATATACAAAATTTTACAAGTAGCAATTCATGTCAATGGTTACAAGTAAAGCAAGTTTATAGATAACATATAGCTACAATCAAACCTTGACCAAGAAAATCATTTACAAGTTATAACGATTAGCTAAGTGTACTTGGTTCCCATGATGAACAAGCATACGTCATCAGGAGCCGGCAATAACCTCGGCTTTAGCACCAAATAGGCTTGTCAGGCCCATAGATCTATGACGTCGCCAGGCTAGCAATAGTTAATGATTGTCAACATATAATGTCCATCATATAAGACTCACAATATTACAAATAACCATGACAAAAAGTAAAGATGAATTGCATGTGCATTTACAAGTACCAAAATGTTTACAAGTGTAAGTTTATAAAGTTAACATGTTTCACCCCAAAAGGTGTGAAATAAAGTAAAAGTGGGGCATGAAAACTCACTTGATATATATAAGATGATAACAAGAAATTAAACGGTGCTCCAACGATTCCTTTTACAAGATACCTAACGTATATATTTCAAGGTTAAGTTTAAAGGTAATATTAACGATTAAACGTGAACTAGGGTTTCAATAGAGATTTTGGGGTTTTTGATATAGATGAAAATTTAATAATGGAATCAATTATATTTTATTTCAACGGAAAGTATTATACCATTTAGATAATTTAGAGAAATTAAAGTATTTATAATAACGGTAAAATTAAATATAAAGTGTAAATAATTTCTATAATTATTTAAAATAACACGATTAAACTAAAAGTAACGTTTGGACCAATGATAATTTATTAATTTAAACTATAATTTTAAATCCATTTTTTTACGAACTAACTAAAAATATTTTTTGTTATATTGTTTTATTAAAAGAATATTAAAGTATTTAAATTAAGAAATTTACAGAAAACACTTTGGTGTCTTTAAAAATAATTAAATTTTACAAAAATAATTTTTATAATTATTAAGATTTTCTGTAATTAAATTTATTAAGAAAAAGCCTTTAAAAAAATGTGTGGGTGCCCGGGTTCGAACCCGGGACCCCAAAGATGAAACATGAGCTCTTAACCAGTAGACGAGGGCGCCTAAGCCTAGTAAGAGTGTGGGTTTTAAATCTTAAAAAACAGAAACACAATGAAACCTCCAAACCAATGAACCCTAGATCGATTGAATCCAAAATTGAGCATCGATTCAATTGTTTCAACCCGATTAACCTTAGGGCTTTTGATCCCTAGATATAATCGAGTATAATGAAGTATTAAACTTACTTGATTAAGAACAAATCGGTGTAATTACGTCCGGTAAACTTCGGTTCACACGCGAATGAAAAGGGTGCTTGAAATCGATGATCGAGTGGATTCTTCGAGCAATTGGAGGTTCAGAAAGTTGAAAGGGGTCGAATGGAAGCTTTCCCCTCTGTTAAATAGTTTCAATTTGTACGTTAATGTGCCGGATGGGTTTCGATTTTGATTCGACTATTTCAGTTATGATTAAGTGAGTAATTGATTGTTTAACTCGAATTAAACTACGCATTTAGGTTTGCAATGATTATACAAACGTTTTTGATAAATTAAACGACTTAATTTGATGTAATTCCTGGTGTTGAATCGATTAGGATAATCTGATGTTTTGGTTTCGATTAAGGTTGTTAAACGTGTTCTTTAAGTGAATTAATTGAGGTATCAAGTTCGAATAACACCCCCGAAGATGTTAGAGCGGTTTAATTGAATCAAACTCGACCGATTTGGGCGTTTGGAGTGTCGCCGGAGTGTGGCCGGTGGTTGGCCGCCGAAATCACGGGGGAAAAGAGGGGAGGGGGTTTGGGTTTTGAATATTTACAGCTTTAGTCCCTGCGGTTTTCAACTTAATATTTTATGTACAAAACTTCTATTTTATGTTTGCAAATTGTCTTAAAGGCCCCCTAACTTAATTAAACTTTAAGTTTTAAATATTTTAAACTTGTTAAATACTTAACTTTTATAAATTATTATTTCTATTATTATTATTATTATTAATGTTATTATTATTATTATTATTATTAAATATAACAATTTATTAACTTGTAAATTAACAAGAAATCAAACATAAATGGCCCACATAATTTCATAAATGACAGAAATGGTCCTTACAAATGCATAACAAAGTTAACTTTTATTTAAAGAAAAAAAAAATACGAAAGGTTACACTTTGGGCCTTCAGTCAAGGTTTTCCCTTTGAAACTAATCTTGGGGTCCACCTCAACATCCAGTTGACCAAAGATCTTTCCTGCTAGCCTCTATCTATATAATCTTGATCTCATCTTGAACTCTTCTAGCACCCTTTCTTGTATCCAGTTTTCTAGTTTTCCAGCTTGTCTGTTTTGACTTGGGTTGACAAGTGAAAGATCAACCAGATTTTTGCACTCATAGAAACTCAGGTTTGAAAAGTTGAAAGTTTCTTGTTGACCTTGAGTTCTAGAGATGATGAGAGCTCTTCTTTCTGTGTCATACCTCCATCCTATGATTGGGTTCTCAGAATAAGGAGATGGGGTAGACATGGCTCTGGTTATACCCTTCTCAAATAGACTTTGAATGAGAGAGTCTACATCCATGTAGACTTGTGGAGGTTGCTGAGTATGGACTATTGCAAGAGAGGGGGGTGAATCCTCTGTGTCCATACTCTGAGAAGAACTCCCAGGTTCCGTGACTTTTTGGACTTACTCCCCCTTTTGGTAGCATCACTTTCTTGCATAAGTGAGCTGGGGGTTGAGTCTGTCACATTCACAGGTTCTTGTGGACTTGGATGAGTTCATCTTGGTGGTCTCTCAGCTAGCTGGCCCTTGAGATCGGTGATCTCAAGTTGCTGGTCATTGACCCTTCTATCTAAGACAGTCACCTGAGATTCCAGGTGACTTATCTTTGAGACTAAATAGGTGCATGTTTGAGTAAGTATTTGCATCTTTAATTTCAGACTCCCTTCATCTTCATCAGAAGAATCATATGGGGATGAGAGAATTAGACCAAGATCCTCCTCCTCATCACCAGCATATTGTTCTTGGCTGCTGGATTTCCCCTGCCGTATGACAGCTTCAAGAGAAGTGTCAAAAGGCCGGGTTGCTATGGTTGAGGTCTTAAAGATGTAATCACTTGCTGAAGTGAGAGCCTTTTCCATATGGACCTCCTGAACAGGTTCAGGGAGATCTACCTCAGTGATAGGTGAATGATGTGGGATAGACCTGGGTGAGACAGGAGTACTCATCTCTCCTTGAGTAGGTGTGGAGAAGAGTGACTCATGGTACTCGTTGAATGCCATGTCTTCATCATCATAGAAGTCAAGGCTGGGAATTGGTTGGTTTAGATCCAGCGGCTGGAGATGGTAACTGTCCTCGAAAGGTTGTTCACTAGAGTGTTGAGACTCTGAGTGGAGGCTTAAGACTGTTTGGGGTGTGAGCTCATCAGGCTGCGCATGAGGAACCGCAGCACTGATCATATGAGAGATAGGAGTGGTTTGCTCCTCAGGGGAAGTGGGAGCTCGAGTGTCCACTTCCTCCTGTAAGGTTGGTGATATGGGGGCCTGCACAAGCTGAATAGCATGTGTTTGATTTTTCTATGGTAAGTGATGGTTATTATGGGTTGTATGTGTGGTTGAGAGATAAAAGGTGTGGGTTCAACACTAGCTGGTGCTGCTAGGTTGTCACCTTGAGCAATGAGCTCAAATATTTTTGGGGCAAGGGCTGTTTCTACCCCAGAGAAGCCAACAGTTGGCTTCCTAATTATTTTGAAGATGTCGGGCTTCATTTGTCCCAATTTAAGAATATTACCTGTTCCCCTCAACTGTGAGCCCATTTCACAGTTGAGAATGTGCTGGACATATCTCGGGAACATATAATACTCTAGGGAGTCTAAGTTAGCAAGTAAATTGGTATATACAAATTGTGAATACCTGAACTTGACCCCCTAAACCATTCCACGGACTATGAAGGAGAGGTCTTCTGGAATCTGATCCCATCCTCCATGCTTGTTTGACAAGCTGTGTATAACAATATGGAGGAGGTACTTCCATTGGGATGAGACCTTCCCCTTCCTGAAGGTTTTACTGAGAAGTCACCCTCATAGCCCATCTGCGCAAAGGAGTGGTTGACTACAGCTTTGGGGAAGGACAAGTCACCTTCTACATCATCCAGCTGAAGATGTGTGTTTATGGTAGCCGGAGTGATGAAGATTGTCCTCCCATGCACTATGGCAGATAGTGCCTTCTCCCCGTCCATGGTGACCTCTTCGCAGGTCCGCCAGAACTCCAACAAATGATCCTCATAGAGAGGAGGATCAATGGTGAGGGAAGTGAAGTAGTTGGTCAAAGAAAGGTAACGACAAACCTCTGAGAAATCTGGATCTTTCTCAGAGTCTAACAGAGCAACTTGTTGCCTGTGAAGATGCATGGAAAAATCATGTTGATTTCTGCGGTCAAGGTTGGCCATTTGAAGTAGCTTTTCGGTGAAGGAAGATAAGAACAAAGGCGGTTTGTGGGTGAAATTAGGTTAGAGAACAATATAGATGAAGACGAGAGTGAGAAGAGGGGGAACCGTTGAGAATATATGAAATGGATTTGAGACAAAGTTAATGCAAAATGATAAACTTTGAAATCCGAAAGTAGGTCTCACCTCTGAAAAAGTGCCCAAAAAGGTAATTATTTTGGAAGTTGAAAATCTTCCGAAGGTAATTTAGCTTCGAAAGTTTTAAGAAAAAGCTTCTGAAGTCAATTTGGCTTCGGAAGATATTCTTAAGAGTTGTGAAAATTTGGCTTCGGAAGAAAAATACTTAGAGAATTTTTTTCTTCCGACACATATTTGGTTTCGGAAGATATTAAGAATTGGGACTTTTATTCTAAAGAGAATAAATCTTTCGAGACTTAATTGCTTTCGGAAGATATCTGTCCTTCAAATACATGTGAGTACTTAGAAGCATATTTAAGCTTCGAAAGATACTCTCAGAATTTCTTCCGAAGTTAAATTTCTTTCGAAGTCAACTTGAAATCTTTCGAAGGAAAATATGTTTGAAAAATTTTCAAAAATCTAAGGAATATCATAAAAAATTTTCTCCCAAAATAAACTGGGCATATGAAGGTGATAAAATAGACAACTTAGAACACACAGGTTTTAGAAATAAAGTTGATTTAAGTTTTTAAGAAAATCTATTCAAAGTTAATCATTCCAATAGCTGATACAAGATATTTAAATCCTTGTTCATCAAAAGCTTTAGTAAACAGATCTGCATATTGTTCACTTGTATTAACTTTGACTAATTTGATTAATCTCTTCTCAAAATTATCTCTAATCAAATGATACCTGATGTTGATATGTTTGGTCCTTGAGTGCTGCATTGGATTCTCTATAATAGAGATAGCACTGTTGTTGTCTATATGGATGGGAGTCTCTTTGAAGTTGAATCCATAGTCCAACATCTGATTCTGAATCCAAAGCACTTAAGCACAGCAACTTGCAGCAGCAATGTATTCAACCTCAGCAGTTGATGTAGAGACACAGGATTGTTTCTTGCATTGCCATGAGACAATCCTTCCACCAAGGAATTGACATCCCCTAGATGCAGACTTCGCAGTCATGTTGCAACCACCATAGTCACTATCTGTATAAGCATATAGATTGAAGTCAGAACTCTTTGGATACCAAAGGCCAAGCTTGGGAGCACCTTTGAGATATCTAAGAATCCTCTTGACAGCAACCAGGTGTGACATCTTGGGGTTGGCTTGATATCTTGCACAAATGCATGTGGCAAACATGATATCAGGCCTGCTGGCTGTTAGGTACATAAGAGACCCAATCATAGCCCTATAAAGATGTTCATCCATACACTCCCCCTCAAGATCAGGTCCTAGGGAGTGGTTTCTGGCTATGGGTGTCTTAGCAACCTTACATTCAGTCATGTTGAATCTTGTAAGTATATCTTGTACATACTTTGACTGACTTATGAAGATGCCATTGTCAACTTGCTTCACTTGAATTCCTAGAAAGAAATTTAGTTCCCCCATAGCACTCATTTTAAATCTGTTCTTCATCAGCCTCTTAAAGTCTTTACAGAGCTTTGGATTAGTTGACCCGAAGATAATGTCATCCATATATACTTGAACCAGCATTAAGTCATTCCCTGTTCCTTTGATGAAAAGAGTTCTATCTATAGTACCCCTCTTGTAACCATGTTGACAGAGATACTTAGATAGTATTTCATACCACTTCCTTAGAGCTTGGTGCAGCCCATAAAGAGCTTTATCAAGCTTGCAGACATAATCAGGATGATCTGGGTCTGCAAAGCCAGGTTGTTGTTTGACATACACCTCTTCATCAATCACCCCATACAAAAAAGCACACTTGACATCAAGTTGGTAGACCTTGAAATCCTTGGATGCAGCAAAAGCCAGGAATATTCTTATAGCTTCAAGTCTTGCCACAGGAGCAAAAACATCTGTGCAATCAATTCCCTCTTCTTGTGTGTACCCTTGAACAACTAGTCTTGCCTTGTTCTTGATGACAAGTCCTCTATCATCCTTCTTGTTCCTAAAAACCCACTTGGTTCCTATGATAGTCTTCCCATGAGGAAAAGGACATAGGTTCCAAACCTTTTGTCTTTTGAATTGAAGCAGCTCCTCTTGCATTGCTTCAACCCAGCTTTCATCTTTCAAAGCCTCATCAACTTTCTTTGGCTCTACTTGGGACAAGAAGCTAGAATATAGACAAATATTTTTGTCATGGGTTTGTCCTCTTGTTCTTACCCCTGTATCAACATTTCTAATGATGTTTGTGGTGGGGTGTGACTTATGGATCCTGAGTTGAGGGATCATAGCAAGTTGATTTGAAAGATCTAAATTAGAGAAATTCAGATTTAGAAATGGAGTGTCACCCACCACATCAACACACTTATCAAGTGAGACTTGATCCAATGAGTGTGTGACATTATTTATGTTGTCTTCTATAGAGTGGTTATCAGCATCAAGAAATTCTTGATCACTATCACCACCTCCATTTCCTCCTACCTTTGAAGCTCCTTCACCTGAGTTTTGAACCTCTGAGCTGGAATTTGAAGGCATCTCAGATGTATCAGCTGAATTTGTCATGTTTGTGCTGATAGGATCTTCATTTGCAGGGTTAGTCACCAATGGAGCTGAGGTAGTATTCTTGCTTGGTCTTCTCAGCTCAAATCTTGGGTCGAGATCTCCTGTTGATATGTTATCTGTAGATCCTGAAACATTCTCACAAGACTTGCTAAAACAGTTGGTAACTAAGTCAATATCAAATAGCCATTCTGGACCAGAACCTTTCATACTAGGAGTGTGCTCATTGAAGGTCATATTAGCTGACTCCTTAACTACTCTGGTTTTGAGATTGTATACTCTATAAGCCTTGGCTTGGGAAGAATATCCAATAAAGTGTCCATCATCTGACTTCTCATCAAATTTGGCTACTTGATCTTTGGTATTCAAGATGGTGCAAGGACATCCAAATGACCCGAGGAAGCCAATAAATGGTCTCCTTTTGTGCCATAGCTCATAAGGAGTCTTACCATGAGTCTTAACTACTAAAACTCTGTTCTGCACATAGCAGGTTGTGTTAACTGCCTTTGCCCAGAAGGTGATGGGCAGTTTAGAGTGAGACAACATAGTTCTTGCAGCTTCATTTTGCTGAGGAGTCATGGGAGCACTATATTGTCTTGTAATACCCTTTTCATCATAAAATTTATCAAGGATTTGGTTCTTAAATTCTGTTCCTTGATCACATCTTATGGTCTTAACCTTGTGATCAGATTGATTCTTAATTTTCAGAATGAAGTTCTTCAAGATCTCAGGAGTCTCATCCTTAGTTCTAAGAAAAAAGATCCAAGTGAATCTTATGAAATCATCTGTGATCACTAAACAATATGAGGTCCTTCCTAAACTCATTACACTGGTGGAGCCAAAGAGATCCATGTGTAATAAGTGTAAGGGAGTAGTGATAGAGTTCTTTTCCTTTGGCTTGTGAGACACTTTGTGTTGCTTCCCTTTCAGGCATGCAACACAATGATCATCACTTGTAAACTCTTTATTTGGCATTCCAGTTACCAAATCATTCTTAATTAATTTATTCATGTTCTTAAAGTTTACATGGCATATTCTTTTATGCCATAGGAAAGACTCGTCTCTATTTGCTTTAGATAGAAAGAAAGAAACCTCTCCTGAGGGAGATGTTTTCTGCAAGTCCATCTTGTACATGTTCTCTTTCCTGGGGGCTCTGAGTAGGATATGCTCTTGAGGAATGACAACCCCGGGCTTGAGAAAAATGCACTCATGCTCAGTAAAGAGCATGTTGTGTCTCTGATCATAAAATTAGGATACACTCAGTAGATTGTATCCAAGTTCCTTAACAAAATTTGCCTTCTCAATGGTGAGCTTACCATTTGTGACCATACCCCTTCCAGTGATGTAACCACCAGCATCTCCTCCAAAATCAACTGGTCCTCCATCAATTTTCTCAAAATTGTGAAGCAAAGAACCATTGCCAGTCATGTGTCTGGAATAGCCACTATCAATGATCCACATATTTCCCTTGGTCTTTAGTTGTTCCTGCATAAAAAGAAGTGGTTAGTTACACTTGGAAACCCAAGCCTCATTGGTCTTGGGCTTTTCAAAGTGATCTGAAAACAATGTAACAGTAACAGATCCTATATTCAAGCTTTGAGGGTCATTAGTTGTTGTTGATGAAGAACTTTCAATCACCTGGTCTTTCTACATCTTCCACACCATCTTTGGAAGATTGGAGTTGACCTTCAACACCTCAGAAGTTTCAATAACTTCTGAAGTTTTGGAGACTGGACCTTCGGAAGATCTTGCTTTCACTGCAGCATGCTTTAGTACTTCGGAAGCATTCCTTTCTTCCGAGACCAAAATTTCTTCCGAAGGCAAGTTTTTACTTGTCTTCTTCTTCACTTTGGAGCTTCCGAAGGAAACAGATTTTCCTTCCGAAGCTTGCTTTTCCTTCTTCTTCCCAGAAGCTTTCTCTTTGACCATGTGGATAGTGCTTTTGGGATTGTAGATGCAATCCTTAGCCAGATGAGATGTACTACCACACATGATGCAGTCCATTTGCTTCCTTCTGGGAGTCTTCTTTTGAGAGCAAGACTGAGTTTGATCACTTTCCTTCTCCATCTTCATCTTCACAGATGATGCAGCAAGCTTCTTAGGGAGAGGCTTGCTCTTGGAGCTGGATGGTTCAGGCTGTATAGCAGTGGTACACAGCTGGTCAGTCTTCTTCTTCTTGCTGGAATGGTTTGGAACTAAACTAGAACTCCTGATACTAGAGTTCATAGTTGAGTCTTCAACATTTACCACTTCAAACCTTGCAGAGATGAACACTTGTTTCTGCTTAGAGTCAAAAATGGCCTAGATCTCTTAAGCCTTCTTTGATCTCCTCTTAGCTCTTCTGATCAAGTTATTCCTCTTTGACTTGGTCATTCCAGATTCTTTCCTCTCCTCAGGAGAATAATAACCCTTCTTAGGATGATCTTCTTCACTCTTCTCAGAGTTATCCTTCACTATCTCCTCTTCATCCTCTTCAACAATGGGGTCTATAAGGGGAAGCTCATCTTCACAAGTTCTACACCTTGGAGATCTTACAGACAATAGAATGTGTGGAGGAGCTATCTCAGTAGATCTCAGTCCCTGCTTATTCTGATAACAAACTTTTACATGTAAGGATGAGGATATTATGTTCTTGAAGGTCTCTTCTTCAAGAACATATTTTTCTGCCCTGGCTTTGCTGATCACAAGCTCAGCCTGGCATTCAGTTAACTTTGTGATGAGATCTTTGATTTGAGTCCTGTAGTTAGTATGCTCATGCTTAAGAGTTGAAATGGTTTTCTCTAAATCTTCTATCTTAAGTTTATAATCATTTTCAGCTCTTTTAAAATCAGCTTTTAAGATATTTAAGGACTCAAGATCAGATCTGATCTCTAAGTTATAGGACCTGTATCTATTAACTTTAGCAATACATTCAGGTACGCAGAGATGTTCCAATACCTTGGCTTCATCATGATCTGCCATCAATGCTTGGTTTGAAGATGTATCTTCCACCTGAAAGCTCCAGTCAAAGCCTTTTTCTTCAACAGCAACTGCGGCTTGCTGTCTTTGCTTCTTATTCTGGTGAGCTCCTTCAGTGTAATTTGGCCTGGTTTATACTTGCCCACCATTTGACCTTGGTGCCTTGCACTCTCTGGCAAAATGTCCCATTCGGTTACAGTTGTAACACTTCACTTTGCTTTTATCAAGCCCAAACTTTCCACTGGCTGCATTACTAGGAAACTTCCTTCCAGTCCTCTTATAGAACTTGTTGGCCCTGTGAGTGAGAAGAGCCATCTGCTGGACTATTTCCATATACTCCAGATCATCTGGATGGATACAGTCCAGATCTTCAAGGGTGAAGAGAAAGTTGCCTGAACTTTCATCAGAAGACACAAAAGCTTGTAAAGATCTTGTCTCCTGGAACGGGCTTCCAGGGATGTAGCCTTCCCTTGGTGTCTCCGGAAAGGTGATGAAAGCACCCTTTTATGAGTTGTCAGGGTAGCAGATGAGATGGTGTTGTGGTTCTTTGCAATCCCTTTCAACCACATGAAGGGCTGAACTCTGTTGGTTGTTGGGGTTACCAGATGGATTTCGTATGTTCATCTCCATCTGGTAGCCACTGAGGATACCATACAACTCTGTGAGAGTAAGGGTCTGGGAAGAGAGGACATGAACTTCTTCACAATGTCCTTGTTCTCAAGAGTTACTCCAACATCCGCCAGAGTATTCACAATCTCAACATACCCGAAGTATTGTTGAGTCATGGTTTCACCTATCTTGAAGATGAAGTTCTCAAACTACTGCTTCAAGAGGTCTTTCTTGTTTTCTTTTGCTTTATTAGACCCCTCATACATCAGCTTCAGTGCATCCCAGAGTTGCTTGGCAGTCTTGCACTTCTTGAAGCCTCTGTAGATAGAGTTTGGAAGAGCAGTTTGGAGGGCGGTCATGGCTTTCTGATCAATATCAATCTTCTTCCAGTCTTCTTCAGAATAGTCAGCCACTTCCTTTGGTATCATACCACCACCAGCAGCAGCTAAAGAGGTGGATGGTACATGAGGTCCATAGACAACAGACCCCCACATCCTGGAGTCTTGAGACTTGATAAAGCCTTCTATTCTTTGACACCAAGTATCAAAGTCTTTAGGAGTGATCAGTGGGGACTTTGTCATTGTACCGGTTTCCATATCAGCCTTTGTGATAGCTGCCATTTGAGATGCTAAGTGAACTGTGAAACTGAGAGGATTAAAGATGGTGAGATCTTACAATCAAGAGCCTAAAATGCTCTGATACCAATTGCAGGACCGGGTAAGGGTGCCTAACACAATCAGTTTCACAATAAGGAGAGACTAGGAACACTTAACAGTTCAAATAGGGAACCGGGTTTGATTATGATGATATTAAGAAAATAAGTAAGTAATGAGACAAAACAAGAAACAATAACACAGAAATATGGTTTTCAAGGAGTGTTGTATGTTGCTCTCAAGTTCTATTACAAGTGTTACAAAGCATATCTAAATTACAAGAACCTGAGACTCTTTATACTACATCCTACAACCGTTAATATTTAGAAAGACAGTTGGAATTGACTAATCTAGACAACAAGATCAATCTAAAGTCAAAAGGCAGATTGCCTTTTGACTAGTGACGATGACATGCCTTAGCTCACATCCTTTTTCTATTACAAAAAGGTTTACAGGTACAAAAGTAGGAAGTTACAGATAAAGACCTTAATCTACAGTTTACAAAAGCATGGACTTTTCACCAACTCATACAAGTTGGTGAGTCTTCAGAGTTGAAGCGGAGTGTGTTAGCTTTATGTAAAGATCAGAGAAAGCAAGTCTTTCTCTGTCTTCGGAAGAAATCAGTCTTCACAGCAAAATGGCTTCGGAAGACTTTGTCTCTGAAGCTTCGAAAGACTTCATCTTTGGCTTCGGAAGATTTGGACTTTGGCTTCGGAAGATTTTACACTTAGAGTATTTTCTAATGTAGTGTGTAAAACTTCCGAAGCACTTTTACCTTTGTACGTCTAGTGCATGCATGCAGGAAGACCTTTGGTTGTTTTGGCTTCTTTGGTTGCGTCAGCCTTATAATCTTCTGATATTACCTTACAAAGGGTGTGCTAGAGGGAGAAGGCCCTAGATATAAAGCCAGGTTTGTAGTGAAGAGACAGGAGGATAAGGTTTGTACTGAAGTTTCAAGGAAGTTCATATACTTTGATGTATGTGATGGTGTGTACCAGATCTGGTCTAGGAGATGTAGTGAGTTTGATCAGTAGAAGTGAAGTTGATCAAGGTAATACTCACTGGGATGTTGCTGAATGTGTTCTGAGAACTTTAAATGGAACTGAAGAGAGTGGTATTCTCTTCGGACAACATGTGACAAATAGTCCAGTTCTGGTGGAAGAATGTGTGTATTCTGATTTTGTTCAGGATCAAGACACAGGTGGATCAATTACAAGATGTGTGTTTGAGGTCCTTGGTGGTGTTCTTAAGTTGGGATTCAACTTGATGATACTTGTTGCTTGGATGCTTTGGTATTGGTTAGAGTCTTGATTTGATTTTAAGGTGGAGATTATGAGTTATTAAAGTCAAATCAAGTTTACTTCGCGAGCCAAGCTGATGTTCAAGTGTTTCTTCCGAAGGCAAATATTTCTTCCGAAGCTTATGTGTTTCTTCCGAAGGTTATCTTGCTTCGGAAGAAATGCTTGGTGAAATCTTCCGAAGGTTATTTTGCTTCGGAGAGTTGTTTCTTTACTTTGATTCTGTTTACAAGTTCAGGACTAATTGTGTCCATATCAATTAGTTCTGGTGTCATTGTGTTTTTCCTTTGTGTATGGTTGTTAATAAGTTGTTAATAACCGTTGGAGTCTGTATGTATAAATAGGGTCTGAGATGGTTGAGTTGATCATCCAAAAATTCACAAATCATCCACAAACTTGAGTTCTCATTTTCTGTTGTAATCGTTGGGGGTTTGAATTGAAGTTCTTTAATCTTGAGTGAAGTTTAATTTTCAACAAAAAGGATAAGAAGAATGGATTTAGTCGTCAATTTGTTGAACCGAAGGTTCGTGACTGTTTTGCTTATTCAAACGACTTAGCTTCCTAATCGGTTGTGTTTGAAATCACTTAAAACCATAGTTACCGGTTTAGTCCAATTCGGTCAAGATTTTTTAGATAAAAAGTGTACACTTTACATTTATCTATGACATGGTTTATTTTTTCTTTTTAAACATATCTATACTACTTTAATGAATCTTTCGATTTTCTTTGATCTATCAATTAATCCATATATACACCTCTATAAATTAATACGTGTGTCTATGTGTGTAGAGGTAAATAAGATGTTCCTAAATCGGAACGCGTTGAACCCGAACCACTAGCTTGTAACCTTCCTTATTCAAACCGGTGTGAAACCAGGTTGAAGTTTACTTTGTAATTCAAGTTATTCTTTGTATCTTATTTATTAAAGAAATAATTACTATTAAAATAAAGGCTAAATACTATAAAAAGCCAAAAATAAAGGCTAAATACTATAAAAAGCCTAACATACTTTCTATTTTTCTCACAAAAGTCCTTGTATAATTTTTTGCACGTAAAAAACTAAAACTTTTTATTTTGTCTCATAAAAGTCACTCAATAATTTTTGCATATAAATTTCCAATATACTTTCTATTTTTTACATAAAAACCCCTCAATAGAAAGTATATTGGTTTTTTAAATGTAAAAAATTGTTTAGTAACTTTTATGTTGAGGGTTTTTTTTTTTTTTTTTTTGTGAAAAATCCGAAAGTATGTTGGTTTTTTATTTGCAAAAATTATTGAGCGACTTTTATGAGACAAAACAAAAATATATTGATTTTTTACGTGCAAAAAATTATTCAAAGACTTTTATGAGAAAAAACTGAAAGTATGTTGCTTTTTTTTTATTATATTTTCCTTAAAATAAAAAAGGGTTGTGAATCATCAGTAATGAAGAGTTAATTACTCTTTTCCTCCCTGAGGAATCATTGAAGATAAAAAGAAATCTCTTGATATATAAAGATCTAACATTATATTTTGTAACTCTTCCAGTCCTGTGGCAACTGTTATCTAGATTTTCTGTTATCTTCTCACATGCTTCTAACATGAAGGGCATTTCCTTCAATTTATAAAATGCATTATTAGGTCTTGCTATGTTAAAAATATAATAAAAAATAAACAAAATTCTCCTGACAAGATAAAAGGACCAAACCTTATAGACAAAAAGAGTGTAAACAAATATGTGAAAAGCAAAAACCGAAAAAAAAAATCTCAAAACACACAAACAAAGCATTGCATTGAAGCAATTAAAAGTTTCAAAATACAAAGTAAAGGAAGCAAAATGTTTGGCTTCCTCAAAATGATTGCCAATGCTACTACAAATAACTTATCATCACCTACACAATTACAACTTGTCTATGATAAAAGGTTTCATCATATTTTCAAATCTTGGAATCTCATTTCTCCATCTTCATTACCTGTAAAATAACACCAAAATTTAGTAATTAGAAACAAAAATAGATACCCTGTTACAAAACTTTTCAATTTTATGTGTGGCAATGTGTAAGGACATTTGCTGCGCACAAATCTACTATCTTTTGATATGCACACCTCAAAATACAATATTATAAGCAATTAAGTATAGTGTACAATATCATAAGCATATAGTACAACATTGCATTGCAAAGTTGGTGGTGTATAAATAGCCTCCCTTCTGGATGACTGCATACTCTAATTTAATTAGGCTGCAAGGCTGCAACTTCATTTAGTGTGTGTTTCTACTATCAGAAGTGTTATTAATATGTAGGGGATGTTATATCATCATCATGATCAAGGTTAACTACTAACTAGAATATATATTGAAATGTATTATACCAATGCATGACAATAACATAATGGACATGAAAGCATACGAGGATACTTTTGAACTTTTGAGTGTTAGATATGATTCCATCTTTTTTCCAGATTCCTGTTCATCCTCTTATGTCTATGTAGCCTTTTTTCAGATGCTTAAGTTCACACACACAAAAAAAAGCCTTATTTATTGTTACACAATTGAGTACAACAATGCGCAATTCAACAAGCTACAAGAAATGAAGAGACGAACTTCAAGAATGCAAGAAAAAATTTATTCACAAAAGATTACAGTGATTGTGATTACAAGTGGCTCAGTTGAGGAACAAGATTCAATCAAAGATCGTTCGACGGTAGCGATGGGATCAACAACAGTTTACAATCACGATAATCATTTGATAATAAAGTTTTTTTTTAATTTCTTATTGAAGTTGTTATTGTGAATAAGTTTTTTTTTACTCAATTCTATAACAATTATTATGGTGATAGAGCTGGTTGACATTTGATAGATCCTTTAAACTAGCTGGAAGCTAACTATTGGCTGTTGTCACCCACCATTTTCAAAACCCTAGCCACCTTTAGCCTATTTTTTGCTTTTTTTTTAACAAGAGAGTATTTTCTAAAACCACAAAATCTAAGCTCCTGAATGATCTTCACATGTACATTTTAAAAACATATTTAAGTGATCATAATTTGATTAAAAAGTAACTGAACTATAAAAATAGTTATATAGGATGATGAAAACACCAAGTAATAATACTTTGTATATAACATTGTAATATAAATAGATAAATGTTCTAAATTAATAGTAAAAAATGTCTTATTGGTCTGGTGTAAATTGTCAACTCAGGACTTTTAAAATCTGTTCTATTTTTTCATACTTGTTCTCTATTTTAAAGCTTATGTCTCTGATTACTTAAACTTCTGGAAGTAAATATTTCCCCCTTTTAAGATTAGTTTTTTTTATATTATTCTTTAGAAAGTGTATTATTGAATTTTGTTTAAGTTGCTTTTATGATTAATTCAATAATATATTTCATTAAAACTTTTAATCAAGAAATTTTTAATGTTCATGAGTTTTGTATTTAAAATTCTTTTTGTTGGATTGTTGATGTTTATATGTTCTCCAACCCTACCACCAATCACCATCACCACCAACTTTAGCCACTAACAATCCAGACTATGAATACAACTTCAACCAGTGTCAAACCATTAACACCAAACATGGATCTAAAAACACAAATAAATCTTTAGATAATGTGTCATGGTTCAAGCATCTAATGGGTATTTTGTAATGGGTATTTTCTGTCATGTGTACACCACCTTAACATAAGACATTATAGTTAAAAAGATGTGTAATGATTAACGGGCCATTCAATTATTACACAACTATTATTCATTTGAGTTTAGGTTTACTTTTATAGGAGAAAAAAAAATAAAAATTAAATGCAACTAAAGTTAACGCTGGAATTGAGTGGCATTTTTATTTTAACGCCAGGAGGCGTTAACGCCGGCTTAACGCCGAAGGGGACGGTGGCTATGGTGTGATGTGGCATGAGGTGGGTGGCTTAACGCCAAACTACAGTAGGCCTTACATCAATCTAACAAGCCCCAAATACAAAGCAACAACAAAAACTTAAAATTGGATAATAAACACACACAAAACCTGGATCTAAATAAATAGCACAACAAACACACCAAAGCACGCTAAAATAGATGATAAAAACAAGATAAAAGAAAAATGAATAAAAGAAAGGAATGAGAGGAGAGAGAAAATGAAGCAGTGGCATTGGGTATGGAGGTGGTGCAATTGTTTGCAACATTAGGACAAGAGAAACTTTTTATGTTTTGTTAGACGAGCTGAGTTAATATGTTGAACAAAACTAGTGAATCAGAACGGACACGATTAACTAAACAAATTATTTTCATAAACACTAACACAAAAGACATGTTAACAGGAACAAACAAGTACCATCACACAAGTGACTGAAAACAATATATATAACACGATTAAGTTTAAGTAGTTCGGTAGCACGAATAGCACAAAATGTTTAACCCAATTCATTAAACACGACTAAGAAATAAAAGGACACAATTAATATGATTAAATATAATTTATCAAAAATTACAACCTAAATTAGGAGTTATTTCATATATTTATTTCAAAAATTATAAACTGTATCGTTTCAAAAACAGGTTATAAACGTGTTGTGTTAACCTATTAGACTATTTAAAAAAATAAACTATTTTAAATATGTTATGTGTTATAAACACGTTAACAAGGTTGAACCCATACACACTCCATTTTTAACCGTGCCGACCTGTTTTTGATATGAACGAATTACCCTAAACACTAACTTGTTTATCTTCGCATTAAATCATAACTTGTTTATTTTAGCATTAAGTCCTATAGTATTACAGGTAGGGGTGTGCAAAAAACCAAAAACTAAATCATATCATAACCAGAAAAATCAAACCGAATTACAAATTCAGTTTTTAGTTCGATTCCTAACCGTATCTAAATTGTAAATTTGTTTTTTGATTGGGTTATCTGTTCAAAAATTTTTGGCTTATTCACATTGCTAAACCGAAGTCAATACCGTATCTAAATTGTAAATTCAGTTTTTGATTGGGTTAACGGTTTCAAAATTTTGGCTTATTCAGATTACCAAACCAAATTCAATCGATACACTGAATAATAACCGGCTATAGGATAACGAACTGAATAAATGAAGTTTAATTGGTTAAATTCGGTTAGGTTAGGTTTTTTTATTAGACCAAAAAAATTAACTTATGAACATTCCTATGCAGCATGAGAAGATAAACAAGAGGCGGGACAAGGTGGTTGCGAACTTATTATATACTAGCTTTAGTGAACCCGTGTATTACACGGGTTGAATAAATAAAATATTAAATAGAATAAATTTATTAATTATAATAAATATAATTTAAAGTTATGTACGAATAAGGAAATATAAGTAATAAAACAATAATATCATCTTTTAAAATATTTTTGTGTTTTAAAAAAATATGATGTTTTAGGAAAATTTCTTTTTATAAAAAATTCCTTCTCTAGAAATAAACATTAAAAAATCTATATATTTTTAATTTTTTTTAAAAATAATATATATATATATAAAAGAATCAAATAATATAATTAGTATTAATGGAGTTATTTAATAAGAGGAAAAGCGGAAATTTGTTAAAAATGAATGTGCTATTGTCATGTGACATCTCTAGTTACCTTTTTATTAAAATATATAAATTTTATCGAGAGTAATGAATCTCAAACGTATGTCATGTAACCATGACCTTCAGATGGTCTCAACTTTTAATCTAGACCACTCAAATTACTCCAAAAACTATTAGCTGGTGGGTATTTAAAGCGACTTTACCCTCTAAGAGCATTTACAATTCATCGCTCATCTAAAACATCACTATTTGTTATCTTTCATTTTCAATTAAATAATATTTTTCATACGTCTATATTATCTTTTATCTCTCATCCACTCACAACTACTTTAAAAATATTAAAAAAAATTATCAGGGTTTTATATTGTTTCCCCAAATATAGGGAAACATGATATAATTCTCATAAGTTTTCTATCTCTTTCACTCACAACCACTCACAACCACCACTATAATATAGGACACTCACTCACATAAAATTAGGAATGGGCTATGAATGCTCTAACTCAATCTTCATTTTCTATAACTTCATTAGAGGTGCAAATGAGCCGAGCCGAGCGAGCCCGAGCTCATATGGGCTCGAGCTCGGCTCGTGGACTTAGGAGAGCTCGAGCTCGAGCTCGGCTCGACAAATACTTTTTCAAGCTCGAGCTCGGATCGGGCTCAGCTCGTTTATTATTTAAATATTATTTTTATATTTAATTATGATATATATTATAATTATATATTTTTATATAACATTATCATATTATTTAATGGTTTTTTTATCATAACTCTATATATAATAGATATATTTGTATAATATATTTAATAAATCAACTAAAAATGTATAAATAAAAAGCTCGTTTAGGCTCGCGAGCCGGCTCGAGCTCGATACGTGAAGCTCGGGCTCGAGCTCGATAATTAAATGAGCTTTTTTTCAAGCTCGAGCTCGATAAAGCTCGGTCGTTTCGAGCTTTTTATCGATCCGATCTCGAGTAGCTCACGAGCGGCTCGGCTCGTTTGCACCCATAACTTCTATTTTTCACCTCTCCCATTATCTTATACGATACGTTATTCTAAGTTAGTAGATGATTTAAGAAGTAGTGGGTATTTTGTCACTCCACATACAAAACTACGGTCATAGTTACATCTTACATATTTATGACAATAGCCTCTAACCCATTCCCTTATTTGGGAGAATACGCAGAGGGAGGAATGTGGCGACTTGATGAGGAAGGGCGAGGGAGGTGGTGAACGAGTAATGAGCAATGCTAGGAGAGAGGAGAGGGATGATTATACTTATGTTTGAAGTCTATACTTAACTCTAATAATTATTAATTTTATTTTATTTATTCTATAACATACCATTTAATATATGGATAATTAGAAATTACAATAATTGAATAGAATTGTCATTTGTAACAATTATGTTTTTAATTGTAACTTTAATGACTCTGGACCAATGTAAAAAGTAAAGACAAAAGCAGGAATCATATCTATAATTTTCATTATACCAAAGAAAGATTTATATAATAAATATGTAATGGTATTACAGATGTTGATAATAAAATATAAAATAGTTTATATAATACTAGTATCGTCTTAAACTTTTGTTTTATAAGTTTGTATTTTTTAATTGTTTCTAAAATATTTTGGTCTTTTTAATTTCATTTAAAGAAGAATCATCTTTATAAAACTACAAAAAAATGGTATTAAAATAGTTTGTATTAAAAACTTTTGTATCTTATACATTTTTTAAAGTGTGTTTTAATAAATAGTTTTGAATTTTTAAAATATCTATTTTTATATTTAGAAATATTTAAATAATATTATTACTATATATATAATGTCATGTATTAGAAGAGAAATGTGAGAAAATTAAAAATAAAAAAGCCTAATATGTTGACATGTATAATCTTAAAACTTTCTTTTTATTATAGATAATAATAGATACATTCTAACATTGAACATTTGTTATACTTTGTGAAAGTGACAATAATAATCAATTAGTAAAGATATCAACTACAAAACAACCACGTCCTATTTTATTTTTATAGAATGTCATGTCATCTTTCTCTAATCATAGATTATTATATGTATTTCACATAATCAACAAGCCTATTAAGTATTAACTCTTAAATATTACATATTATCTCGTAAAAACTACATCCCATCTTTAAAGATGACATTTTTTAAGGAATACAAATTTTGTAACCTTTTTTATAAGTAAATGAAGTTGTTTTTCCTTAATTAAAAGTCATGACTCATGGTATTATGGTAACATATGTTATCTTTTTACTATTCGTATTTCCGGCTAGTGTTAATAAGACATCTATTCATGAAACGTCAATGTGGGACTAACCCATTTGATAGAGACATTGCCTCTTAAAGGTGAGGTCACGGGTCAATCCCAGACAAATGTGCAACTAGTGTAAAATTCGTTAGTAGGCAAAAAATAAATAAAATCCAATCATGAAACACCTACAGAAGAATTCATAACATGGTAATGATGGTAAGATTCACTATAAAAAGTAGAAAATTTTTGAGTTTACTAAATATTATTTTTTAGTAATAATAAATATAATAAACTTAACCATGGTTAGTAGAACTCGTCTTTTTCACAGGATTTGCTCTCTTTACCTACTAGCTATAGCCTATAAGTATGTTTATGGTCAAGATTTTAAAAAAGAGAGTACATCCAAATTCAACCAAAAAATACATTTTCTTGTTTATCCTTTTTTAATCAAGACTAGTTTGTCTTCTTATAATTTCTATGATCAAGAACCTAGATCGATCATAACATAACACATCCTTTAACTAAAAACATTATTAAAATCACAATTTTATATAGCTTGATATCCTTTAATTCTCATAACTTTTGAAATAACACATTAAAAAAGAGTTATTTTCAAGTGAAAAGAATAACAATAATGCAGGGTGGAAGGGTTAAGTTATTTTCTACTTTCAAACTATATTTTCCACCAATAAGAAGGCATCCGTACGTGCATGGATTTATGCTTAAGCCAAACCCAATGGGTCCCACCTATTAAAAAACAAAACCCTAAAGCAAAATGGTGAGGTGCGTGCCCTTCCCACTGCTCGAAATCGGCCCAGCCCGGCAACAAAAATAAATTTCGGTTTCAGTGAAACATAATGCCATTGGCCAATTAAAATAATAGTAAACAATGTAAAGAATGATAAAAGGTAAAATAAAATACTAAAAGGACTTTAATTTAAGGAATCTGTCGGAATTTCAATGGAAGTGGGTTAAGGTTGATTATGTAGCTCAAAGTGGATGGTTAACACCTGTCTTCCCTTGAAGACATGCTTGAAGCAAAGGAAACCAAACTATAAATCATAAACCCTAACAAACAAACACCTATCCTATCTTATCATGATAATTTTATATTAATAAATTAGCAATAATCACAGTAATCCATGCATGTTTCAACAAAATAAAGATGTAATTGTCACTAAATCTTCAAGAACACATAGATGTTGAGTGATTTATTAAATATACAAAAGGGAGGAGTTTATTATTATTATTATTATTGTGTATTTTATGGATTTACCCAAGACTGAAACTTTTATTAGGGGATGTATGCCCTGAGCAGCTGAGCTTAAAAGGATGTTCAGGTTTGACTTTAAAGTGTCAACTGTATTATTTCGACTTTAAATATGGAATAATGTACTCGATGTTGAGTTATCTCTGTTAATTGTTTATAGAATTTCCATCTTTATCTTGAAAGTTTATGATTTGACAACATATCATCAAATGTCAAAATTGGAAACTTATGATTTGACAATCTGCTTGAAAGGTTTGTGCTAAGAGAATTTTCTTAGATAAAACCTTTTTTCAGAAAGAAGCTAATTTTAAAAGGGTGTTTATCAACAAGAGACTTTGTTTCCTAAGGTAAACTTTCATTTGGATTTTGTACCACACTTGAATAGTTCCTTATTATATACTATTATATATTATATATTAAGACTGTTAATAACAGTTAAAACTGACTAAATTGTTCAAATCGAAACAATTGAGATTCAAACAGTTGTCTTCAAGATTTGATTTTTACAGTATTTCGGTTTAACAATTTGGTTTGGTTTGAATGTTAGAATCGGGGATCTTACTTATATAATTTACAAGTTTCTTTAATTTCTTATTACATATTTATCTATATGTATATAATTCAAATCATATATTATTAAAAAATTAAGCAAAAGTTATTTAACAGAATTAAATAAATAATTGGTTAATCCAATAAAAGTATAAAACCAGCAGGTCCAACCAACCCAGTCAATCAAGTTTTTTTATTTTATTAACACAATAAAGTTAAAAATCATATTTGCTATTATCCCACCATCTTGATTCACCCTAATCAGTAATCAAGATTGTAATTTGTTAGAGTTAGAGAAGGCCTAAAGATTTCCTTATCAAGATGCAAGTTTTATCATCAAAACATATATATGCAGACTAATATAATAATATTTTAAGAAATGGAATATAATGCAAGAGATTTACCAGAGATTGAGATGGGGAAGACGCCATTGATGCACCTCTCAGTTCTTCGATTTCTCCTTCTGATGATCGGACCGCCGTCCACCGCCGTCTCCGCCGTAGCTCAGATGGTAACCACCTGCTGCAGGGTAGTGATCCACGGTGGCATTTGGAACGATGAAAAACGGTAGATTTGAAGACGTCGGTACATCTATTGAAGACGATTGGAACCTCTGAAGGTGGTGGTGGTGATGATGAGGCAAAAGAGACGACTGTAAATTGGACTGAAGGGTCCCCCTACTGAAACCACCTAGAGCAACGGCACCAGTTGATGACGCTGTCATTGCGAAGTTTAAGTTGTAACTTTCCCCACCACCGGTTGCCGGAGCAAAGGTGTCTTGCAGAAAGGAGAAATGGTGGTGCTGCGGTGGTTGCTGCTGGTGGTTGTTGAATTGCGGTATTTGGATTAAGTTTGGTGAAGGCTGTAGAGAGCGGGTGAAGAGGTAGTCATTAGTGGTGGTGGTGGTGGTGGTGTTGACACCGCCGGTGAGAAGATCGGTGAAAGTTGAGTTCTCCGGCATATGATTCACCTGATTCAAAACCGAAACCGTAGTTGAATCGATCTCCTTCTCCTTCTCCTTCTTCGAAGCCATTTCTCTCGCTCGTTCTCTCGCTTTGATCCGATTCTCAGATCGCGACAACGAGAGCCCCGAACCCTTGCTCGTCTCCGACGTACTACTACACGCCGGCGATTTCGCCTGAGAACAAACATTATCGTTACCGTCTCCGGTCAGCTTCCGGTCGGAGATTCCGTCGGAGATTCCGCCGGAGAACGGCGGATCGAGCGACGGAAGCTCATCTATCGAGCTCGCCGCCGCCTTGAGCAACCACTCCACCGCCTTGCTCGGCTGATCGTACCCTAACCGATCCTGCAGATCGTAGAACTGTATGGCGGTTCCGACCGACAACCGTACACGGCGGTCCCTCAGCCCTTTCGACGTCAACACCTTACTGTGTCGATCCTTCCCCCCCGACGCCCTAGAAACCCTAACGATTCGCGACGACGGCCATCCACACAGCCTCACACCACCACCACCACCACCACCAACAACATCAACGTGATTCAGCAGCTCGAAATTGCCTCTATTAGAAGCTAATTTCTGAGGATTTGAGGAATTATCAGTGCTTGTAGTGCTTCCATTAGAAGAAACCCTCTGGAATTTAGACACCTGTAAGCTTTGAATCTCGTCCACCTCCATACCTAGCTTTCATAAACACACACATGAAATCAAATCAAATCAAATCAAATCAAAAGAGGTGAAATCAGATGAGATGAAATCAAACACACACACACACACAGAAACACACAGTGTGAATATCTTATCTAGAGAGAGAAAGTGTGGGGTATATATTTAGAGAGAGAAAGTGAGGGTATTGATGTGGGTGAGGGGGTGTTGTCCTTTGTATTGATGACTGATTTGGCTTTTGTAGTGAAGTATACAGACACACACACACATATAGATACAAGAGTGTGTGTATGTATACATATATGTATAGATGCAGAAACAATGTCAGAAGGGAAGCTCCGTTTAAAGCTTATTTTTCTGAGAAAGTGAATAGGAGAAAGAAAGCTCAACGCAAAAGCAGAATAACACAACACAAAAGCTCCGTTAACATGTTTATTCTAAGTTTTAAGTTTTAATTTATAGGATACTGTTATACACATGTCATTTAACCGTTCTTGAACACTAAAAGCGAATATTCGTGAAACAAACCATTGGAGACACCAAATGAATACAAAGCGGAGGAACTTGAATGCTAAAATGAACAAGTTCAACACCATCTACATCTAAATGGTATACTTTTATGAATTTTAATTTACAATATTGTTTACTTTTATTAAATTTAATTTTATGTTACTAGTGATTATTTTTAAAAATGTATAGCATAAGCGATGGACTAGTGGAACAACGATGTAGATATAATTAAGAAGGCATTAACAAAATACAAAAGATGACATAAAAAAGGTTACCAACATGCGGAGGCATAAAAGACCATACGAAAAGAAGAGGTGTTCCTTGATAAATGAGGAGTTTGAAGAACATTCACAAAAACGAAAAAAAACCTCAAAGCAACTATACAAGTACAAATAAAGGTTTTTCAAGCAACCTGCCCGACCTCAATGAACATACAACGCCAACAAGGCATCAATACAAAGTGAAGAAGTAGCCGAGTCGTCTAGCAATGGAATTTTAGCTGATATCATGACCGATTAAAAAACCTTGAAAAAAAAAACAAAAACTAAATCTTCAACAAAAGGTGACTGAAACAAAAATTAACAGGATGAAACAGTTCAAGTCTAGAATCGATAGAAAACTAGATTTGAAATAACTCTCCAAAGACTTTATTAGTAATCAAGAAAATCACTCAAAACTTAATTACAACCCATACTAATATTGGTTTATATGATCTAGCTTATACTTATCTATCTATGACTCCTAATATGACTTAAACTTTATCTAAAATAACAAACTATATTTATCTAATCAAATAGATAGCACAAACTAAATTTAAATATTAAACCAACTTGACCGACTTGTCAACTTAGGTCTCCGAACTTCACCGACATGTAAAACAAATTATTGCCAACAATCACTCCCCTAATTTCTGAACCGTATTAGGTAGGCCTTTTTCTCCAAACAACTTTTCATCTCTTTGAACTTGATCCTTGGAAATTGTTTGGATTTGATCATTAGCTAAGTTTTCTGGTTCTCCTTAGTTCCTTGATCTTCACTTGTTTTTTCTTGGGTTCGATACAACGAACCACCAAGGTCCTTTATCCCGAGCAATACTCGCAACTCTTCAACTTTAATTCTCGAATCATCGTTGAAACACATCCTCCTCAAGAGAGCTATGATATTGGATCTCAACCGACTTGTTGATGACCCACTACACCCGCCATCGACGTGTGGCTTGTCACCGCGTACATATTTGAACAACCCATTCTCCTTTAATCCACGCATGTTCATAAAAACCTTAAGAAACAGGATGACTTGATCCTTTGGCGACAATAACAACTTATGGTCGCTAAACTTGATCAATTAGTAGGCTTTTGTGATGTAGATCTAACAGTCTTGATCCTTTTATGACAGCAGCAACTTCTGGTCTCTAATCTTGATCAGCAAGTTTGATCTAAGGTGTTCTTATGTGGCTATGTTGAATGTCTTATCTCTTGTTTGAATAGCTTTGCTAAAGTTTTCTTGATTTTCTTGGCAGCAAATTATATGGACATGGTTCTTTGGTTCCCAGAATTGATAAACAAGATAGACGACTAAATCCCAATCAAGCGGCGATGGTGTCACCGACTTTGAACGTAGATCTATTAGTGTCTCGAAGCTAGCAGGAGGGTGGCTTCTTTGATCTTCCTCGGCAACAATCGTTTACCCCCAGATCTCTCTTGGACGCCTTCACACAACCCTAGATCTTCTTGGCAAAACGAACTACCCTAGATCCCTTTCCAGACAACGCCTATTCAATCAGCTTCCTTGTGGATCTTGGTATCAATTCCGGCTACCTGGAACTTGGCTTTTGATTAACCACGCTCTGATACCAATTCAAGTCTAGAATCGATATAGAAAACTAGATCTGAAATAACTCTCCAAAGACTTTATGGGTAACCAAGAAAATCACTCAAAACTTAATTACAACCCATACCAACATTAGTTTATATAATCTAGCTTATACTTATCTATCTATGACTCCTAATATGACTTAAACTTTATCTAAAATAACAAACCATATTTATCTAATAAAAAAAACAGAACAAACTAAATTTAAATATTAAACCAACTTGACCGACTTGTCAACTTAGGTCCCCGAACTTCACCAACTTGTAAAATGGGTTAGAAATTATTGCCAACAATAGTGATGGCCAGTTAGAATGGAGGTGCGTATATGTTACCAGCCAAGCCAGTAGAGCCAGTGCTAGATATCGGCCCATTCCTCTCTCTATAGTACGATTGAGTTCTTTCATTCCTAAACATAAGAACAACAAAGTTTTAGTTAATTCACACTAGTAAATGATAAAGACCGACCATTAACAAAGTGCAATCCATATCTAATTGGGTGATAGTTTGCAAAATCAGACATATCATCACACATATGAGTATTATCACGATCACTTTCTCTTCATCTAACATTATATGTGTGTTTTTCCGTATATGGGTTTAGATGGACAATTTATATAGATGATGAAAAAGGTTTTTATGATGCACAAATTATATTTTGTATCACTTAAATATGTCTACCGTCTCCAAGCATCAGATTGTCACTAGTTACTTGATAAAATTGAACAATACAGTATTAAAGGTTGCGGATATATTGAATACATGTTAGTTAGCTACCACCAAAAAGACGGTGTCAAAGCTACGCGAGTGAATGGTGACACACAATTACTGATCGCGTAGATTATACATCTATGTATGCATTAACGTGATAGAAGTATGATACACGAGTACATAAAAGATAAGCAATGTCATGTGTGTCAGGACTATAGCCATAACTTTCTATAAAATAATTATATATACATGTATATATAATATACACCCTTAAAAATAAATACTTACATAACTTTCTCATATCGGAACATCCCAAAAGTCTGGTCCATTGCAGTGACGGATAGAGAGATCACTAGATAAGTAGATATAGAATTACATCATGGCAGCATTTGATGTTTTAGAAGGCTTGTTATCTCCATTTTCATTTCTTTTTAATACAATTCGATGACATATTTCTTTTAAGAAATTTATATACAAGCTAAAACATGACATAATATATAGTTATACACACCAAATAGTACACTACAGAACAAATGAAATCTTGTTCCTATAAATATAAGTTCAAAATATTTGTGCAACCAACTCATTCAACATCTAACACATGAACACCATATTAAATAGTTTTAAGGTTAAGAAAAAAACAAAAAAACAATTATAAGAACCTAAATACTCAATAATAATCTCTTAAAGTTTTGTAATCTTCCTAAAATACAAATTCACTTGTAAAGCAGTTGATGGGTCTACAAAAAGCATGTATGATTTTTTATGACAAGAAGGGGATATTTTAAATGCCTCCTCTACCCTCTCAATCTCATAACCAATCACATCAAACTTCTTAAACTAAACTTTTCTGATTATTATTGTTATCACTAATACTACTACTATTATTATTATTATATTGTGGTTAGAGCATATGTAATGGAGTCATGTCGACCACGACAAATGTCCATGTTAAAAGGAGAGAGCTGAGGTGAAAGAGAGAACACAAAAAAACGTCATTAGTTTTCAAGGCCAAAGTTCGTAATATACAAGGATGCCAACTGACGATTCTTGTATAAGGAGGAAGCAAGAGGGAGACAGGAATGAAGGAAGGTTCGCGAAGAGAAAGAAAAAGAGGTATTGGCTGGAAAAGTCTGCCATGAAGGTCAGTTAGGTCCGATTATGTGCTTATCTTTAACATTCTAATTAGATGCTTAAAATTATGGTTTATTCTTTAAAGTGCCTTTTTTTATTAAAAAATATATTTTATATATGAGACTAGAAATAAACTAGTAAAAAATTAGACAATTACAAATACGTCAAAGGGGCTGCAACCATTCGACCCAATTCAAGTTTATTTGTTTCTTCCTGTTAACACATCACAGGAAAGAAAAAAAACACAATATCTTCAACATTGTACTCTTCTTTTGAATGTTAGGCCTATATATTGTTTTATTACTATACTATCAAATCACTCATCATGTAGTAAAAATAATAGCTTCCAGAACTTTCTTTTTAGTACACTTCATATGAAACAATATATAAAACATTCTCTTATTAGATTGCCTCAACCATTAAACTAAAACTAACTGGATTACTGATGGGTCAATGACTCGTTCGATTATTTTCATTAATCGAATACGAAGGTTTCCTTCTCTTATTTGAACCCAAGACCTTCCTATATTTTAATATCACATGTATTTTTATACTATTTTTATTTTTTTAGTAATGAAGGCTTCCTTTTTATAAATTTGTTGTTTACAAAAGTAGGTTTATGTTTGTGATTTTATATATTTGATATTAGATAAGTTTCTCTTTGAAAACTTGTTTCCTTAAAAACTCTTTTCAAATTAGAATCTTTTTTTCATTCGGTGCTGATTTTGTGTGTAACTCTTTTAAAATGTATTAGTTAAATACATAATTGTATATTTATCGTTTTAAAAATGTTAAATAAATAGTAATTTTTTTGGTTGTTTTGCCCCGTAACAAATGGCAGATTTTTTTAAACATGTGTTCGATATTATTTTGTAAAAAGCAAAAAATAGTTCCTTTGATGCTAATATCAATAATTACTAAATATGATATTCTTAATCATTATATTATTGAATTAAACTATCTTTTATGACTAATCTCTTTTCGTGGTGGAATAACACCAAACATCAACATTCTCTTGAGATGAAATGACCGTGAACGCATAAAATTCCCTTTATGTGACATCCGGTAATTTTCCGTTACCAAACTCCGTTTGTTCCGTTAAGTCTTGCATACACGTGTCGGGAGCACACACTAGTTGTCGTTGAACGTTGGTGACTTAACAGTAATCAGTAATGTTAAATTGATGATAATTAAGTTAACAATGTGATTATTAAGTTATGCTTATGTGATTTGAATGTTAACTGTAATGTTATCGCGTAACGTGAAAACGTGCATATTTGTTCGTGTGTTTTGTGATAAATGGGAATTATGCATGATTGTTATTTGTGATTAATAATAATTGTGTTTAGTAGTTAAAAACTATTTAAAATCTATTCAAAAAGCTTAATTTTTATAAAATACAAATTATAAGGGTTAAAAGGGTAATTATGGATTATTTAAATAAAATAAAAATCAAAAACCAACCCTAAGTACCCTCTTCGGCCGCGACTTCACCTCTCAAACACACACACACTTCGATCATCGACCAAGAACAAGCAAATACCACGATTTGGGTTCGGATTCAAGCAATACATCAAGTTAGAAGCATCAAAGTTCCATTCTTTCTTCGAATTTAAGGGAATTTCGTGTTCTTTGGATGTTTGTAGTTAGCCGAGGGTTTGGGGATCGAAATCTTCAATTGATGGTCGAATGATGCCTAATGGTTGATGTTAATGTGTTTGTTAGATAGATTACATGTTAATTAACGTCAAGTATGCAATAAGGTTGGATTTTTACAAGTTTTATGGGATTTACATTGGCCGAAACCCTAGTTCGAATATTGCAATTGAAAGTCGATTTTGGTTGTTGGTGTTGATGTTATTATGTTAGTTAGGTTAGATTGATGCTAGTTAACGTCGATTATGCAAGAAAGCTATGATTTTGGTACATTGTTCATAGGTTACTAATAATAGTAACTTTATTTTGCATGAATTGGTGATTGGATGATGTGTGAATGTTATGGATGTGTTTGTGATGATGATTAGATGCTAGATGGTTGATATGAATGTTAGGAATTCAAGAATGCATGTTGTAGTTCATACCTTACTAAAGATAGTAACTTTTGGGTATGAAAGTTGATGAATCATGATGATTAGGTGTTGTTGATCATGTTTAGATGTTGTCATGGACTTGAATTGGTATATAATTGATGAATTCATGAATGTTGTGTGAGTTTGATGAATTTGGGATGAACTTTCCCAAAAGGAAACTTTAATTGTGCAAATCCTTGAATTGGATGATTTGAGCATGTTTGGGATATTAGGATCATGCTAGTGTGTTCATGGATGGGTTCTAAGGTGACTAAATGTGTTGTTTATGTTGTATGAATGTTGATTTGGGTTGTTATCTGTTTTGGCCTGTTGTGATTTGCATGATTTGTATGATATCTAGTTATATGATGATCTAGGTAGTACATGTGGTGGTGATGTGCTATATGTAATCAAGTGGTATGTTGATCATGTATGATATGCTGTTGTGTTAGTTTAATGAATTATCACCTATAATGTCACCAACGGGTCCAACGGGTCAACTGGGTCAAATGTGTCTTGTATTCTTAAACCTTGAGTTCCTTGGTTTGTAGAGCACTTAGGGTTTCGTGTTGTTTTTGTGCACACGTACTTATGTACTCTTGTATTCTAGGTGACCTTTGAAGGTTGTCTTTCCTTCTTTCTTTCAAGTTAAACTCTAAGTTAATTCTTGCGCATACCAGGTGAGTTCTTGCCCCACTCTTTTTACATAAATCTCTTTTGGGGGAGATGGCATACTGTTTACAAACGCTTTTATTTATGAGTGTGTATAATATTGATATAGTGTTGTTTACCATGGAAAGTCCTCACACTTTCGGATTGTTAATATTGACTAGCGGGGAAATTTTGGGTAGTACTACTGGGTCTGACGAGCCCCACCTGTGCGACTCGAGGTCAAACGGGTGCAATTTTGTCCTATCACATATTCGTCACGACCTGGTAAGTCGTGACGGGAGGCAACAAACGTATCACAGTCAGCTTCAATCGCGAGATCACTATGATTAATATTTTTATGTTAATAGACTAGCTATCTATTGCAATACACTACTTATGCTCTGAAAACTATTGATTGGTTTATATTTTAACGCAAACTCTTGAACTCACCAACCATGTGTTGACTTGTTTAGTATGCTATTCTCAGGTTAAGGTTGCCAGATTGCCTAGGAGCACGCACGTCAGCATTGTTGAGTTGTCTACATTTGCATTGTTTACAAATTGGGATTATTTTCATTTTATACATTGTGTTTGGGGCGCGTTTGTTTTGCGCATTCTCGTTACATATTACTTGTTTTGGGTTTCTAGTTTTAAAAACGCTTCCGCAGTATTTTAAACGTTGACTCTGGTTTTGTTTATTAATCATATAGAGTCGTTCTTGGTAACTAATGACTGAGATCCTGGTATGTCACGCGCCTCGCGGTAAAACCCCGCACGCGGATTTTGAGGGTGTGACAGATTGGTATCAGAGCCATTGGTTATAGGGAACTAGGTTGCATACACACACTAGACTATAACCGCACAGTTGTTAGTTACTTATCGTTTACTCTCCTTACTGTATACTCATTGGCATACGCAACACGTACTTCGCAGCATGGCATCGTCGTCCAGGAATTTAGGCAAGAGACCTGCACGATCTGAATCACCTCCTACATCTCCCGTACCTGATAGGGGATCTAACTGGCCACGACATCCTTATCCTCGCGGCGAGATAGACTGGGATCAGCCTTTCGTACCTCCTGAGCTCGATCCTCCGCGTAACTGGGATTTCTACCCCACTTACATTAACCGTATGGCTTATAGAGAACGCGTACCACCAGTAGCACCTACACGACCTAGGACTAGGTCATCAACCGCCTCTACTTTGCCTACACTTCCTACCTTGAGCATCCCTCTGGAGCAGGCATTTGCAGCCCTAGTAGCCACACTGGACACAGAGCGACAGCGGATTAGAGGACTCACTGACGAGAACTCTGCGATACGATCTGAGATGCGTCAGCTGCGTTACCAGTAGATACGCTTCAGGAGCGACTTTCGATGGCCATTGGTGGACATCATACTCTGGCAGGTAACGTGGTAGCACTTGGTGAGCGCATGGATGCACAGGATCACCATAACATGGAGATTGATAATAGGTTCGTTGGTTTAGAGGCACAACTAGCAGCACTTCAGATTGCTGAAGCTCCTGCACCTTTGGTGGACCCTGATGAGGAAGACCCAGAAGAAGAACCCGAGGAAGCCCCCGAAGAAGAACCAGTAGAGATGGATGAGGACAGTGATGGATCTGATATACTGGACTGATCCTACTTTTAAATGACTTAGACTATGTAGTGTTTCTTTTCTTTGAAACCTATGTGGGAAGGGTTGTTTCCCACCCAACTGACAAACTTAAATTTTGACATTGATGGAATATTTTGTGACTCAATTACAATTTATTTATCTTTGATTATTATTTCTGTTATAAACGTTGTGGTTGTGGTAAATTCGTTATTTCTTATTGTTTACTGTACTTTGATGAGATTAATGTGTTGGATGTTACTCATTATTGTAATTGTGAATTTTAAAGTGAAATATGGACGCACGTGGAAGAGGACGTGGGCGTGGTCGTGGACGTGGCGCCGGAGGCCGTGGAGCCGGAGCCATAAACATGACGCCTGCGGAATTGGCAGCATTGATTAATGAACACGTTCAGGCGGCAGTGGCTGCTGCCCAACCTGGACAACCAGCAGGTAAATGATAGCAAGAGGTTAAACTGATTATCCTAGTTATTTGTCTAGGATATCTGACTAATGTTGGGATTGTCAAAACAGGACCACCACCATGTACCTACAAGTCCTTCATGGACTGTAAACCTCATACCTACAGCGGGACGGAAGGGGCTGTAGGGCTTGTAAGGTGGTTTGAGAAGACAGAGTCGGTTTTTGCGAAATGCAACTGCCCGCCTGCTGATCAGGTGAAGTATGCCACAGGGACGTTGGAAGGCGCAGCACTCTCTTGGTGGAATGCCCAGGTACAAATGTTGGGTCAAGCCATGGCCAATGAACTACCTGGGATGAATTCAAAGAAATCATGACTGAAGAATATTGCCCCCGGAATGAAGTGCAGAAACTGGAGATTGAGTTCTGGCAACTCAAAATGCAAGGCTCAGAAATTGAAGCCTACACGACTCGTACTCATGAGTTAGCCACTTTATGTCCAGGGATGGTGAATGAAATGCACAAGAGGGTGGAGCATTATATACGGGGATTGGTGCCTGAAATTCAAAGTATGGTAACTGCTTCTAACCCCACTACCATACAACAAGCTATCCGAACAGCCCACAGGCTGACTGACCAGGCAGTTGAGCAAGGTCGGTTACCTAAACGGGGTGCGGTGGCAAGCGTGCCCGACCAGAAACGCAAGTGGGATGGTTCAAGCAACAAGGGATCGTCATCCAGTAGCCAATCTCAACCTCAACAACAGCAGCCAAGTCAGCAACAGCAACGGAAGTTTGATAACAACCGAAGCTTCAACCAGGCGCACTCAAATCAAGGACCCGGCGGGTATGGTGGAAGACTGCCGAAGTGCAACCGGTGTAACTACCACCATGTGGGTCGGTGTGATAACTTCAAGTGTCAACGTTGTGGGAAGATTGGTCATGCAGCCAAAGACTGTCGGGGTGAACTGATGAGAAAGCCACAACAATCACAAGAAACTCCGAAGGGTTGTTTTGAATGCGGGAAAGAAGGCCATTACAAACGCAACTGTCCCCAGCTTAAGAGGAATGGTAATGGTAACAACAACAATGGGAACAACAGCAATAATAACAATGGCAACAACAATAACAACAACAATGGTAATGGCAACAACAATGGTGGAAACAACAATGGAGCCAAAGGAAGAGCCTTCGTCATTGGCTCAGGTGAGGCTCTAAACGACCCTACAACAGTAACTGGTAAATTTTCGGTTAATGGTTGTTTTGCTACTGTATTATTCGATACCGGAGCCGATAGAAGTTTCGTGTCCACTAGGTTCTGTAGTCTTTTAAGTGATATGCCCTCAGCCTTAGAATCTAAATACACCGTAGAGTTAGCTGACGGTACACAGATTCACGTAACGCATATTCTTAGAGCAAGATAGAGCTGCTGGTCATACTTCACCATAGATCTCATGCCTGTTACTGGAAGTTTGATGTGGTAGTAGGCATGGATTGGCTTTCATAGATCTCATGCCTGTTACGTTAGGAAGCTTTGATGTGGTAGTAGGCATGGATTGGCTTTCCGATAAACAAGCGGAAGTCATATGCCACGAGAAGATCATACGGATTCCCATTGGTGAAGAAGTCCTTACGGTCAGAGGTGATAGGAGTGGTGCGGTGATAGGCATCATCTCATTCATGAAGGCACAAAAGTTGTTACGAAAGGGTCGACTGGCCATATTGGCACTAGTCACAGATAAACAGACTGAGGAAAAGAAGATAGAGGATATTCCCGTAGTTCGTGAGTTTCTCGAGGTGTTTCCGGAAGACCTTCCTGGATTACCACCTCATCGTCAAGTTGAATTCCAGATTGAGTTGACTCCAGGAGCCGCTCCAATTGCGAGAGCACCATACCGGTTAGCTCCGAACGAACTGCAAGAATTATCCGCCCAACTCCAAGAACTGTTGGATAAAGGGTTTATCCGACCGAGTTCGTCGCCCTGGGGAGCGCCAGTTCTATTTGTGAAGAAGAAGGATGGTACATTTAGAATGTGTATTGACTATAGGGAACTGAACAAGGTTACTATCAAGAATAGATATCCCTTACCTCGTATCGATGATTTGTTTGATCAACTGCAAGGATCAAGCTATTACTCTAAGATTGATCTGAGGTCTGGGTATCATCAGCTGAGAGTTCGAGAAGAGGACATCTCGAAGACTGCTTTCCGTACACGATATGGTCACTATGAATTTTTGGTCATGCCATTTGGGTTGACGAATGCACCAGCAGTATTCATGGACCTCATGAATCGCGTGTGCAAACCCTATCTTGATCAGTTTGTTATCGTTTTTATTGATGACATACTGATATATTCAAGGACCGAGGAAGAACATGAGAAGCACTTACGTTTAATCTTGGAATTACTTAGAAAGGAACAACTGTATGCAAAGTTTTCTAAGTGTGATTTCTGGATACGTGAGGTACAATTCTTGGGTCATATTGTCAACGAGAAGGGAATACATGTTGATCCTGCTAAGATTGAAGCGATAAAGAATTGGTCTGTTCCTAAGACACCGAGTGAGATACGACAATTACTTGGATTAGCGGGATATTATCGACGATTCATTGAAGGATTCTCTAAGATTGCACAACCTCTCACAGCTTTGACTCACAAAGGAACGACGTACAAATGGGGTGAGAGTCAGGAATCTGCTTTTCAGTTGCTGAAACATAAATTGTGTAGCGCACCAATATTAGCGTTACCAGATGGTAGTGATGATTTCATAGTCTATTGTGACGCTTCTATTCAAGGACTTGGATGCGTCCTGATGCAGCGGGATAAAGTGATAGCATACGCCTCTAGACAGTTGAAGATTCATGAGAAGAACTATACCACCCATGATTTGGAACTGGGTGCGGTAGTGTTTGCCTTGAAGATCTGGAGACATTACTTGTACGGTACCAAATGCACCATTTACACCGATCACAAGAGTCTTCAGCATATCTTTGAGCAAAAAGAGTTGAATATGAGGCAAAGACGCTGGGTGGAATTGTTAAACGACTATGATTGTGCTATTAAATACCACCCGGGGAAGGCAAATGTAGTTGCTGATGCGCTGAGTAGAAAAGAGACTGCTAAGCCTCGACGAGTGCGAGCTCTGCAACTAACGATTAGTACGCAATTACCTGAACAAATCCGTGATGCTCAAACTGAAGCTCTGAAGGTAGAAAATATGAGTTTAGAAGGGTTGCGAGGTATGGAAAAACAATTGGAAGTAAAAGCGGATGGAATTCGTTACTTCATGGATAGACTATGGGTACCTCTACATGGAAATCTGAGAGACTTGGTCATGAGTGAGGCTCATAAGTCCAAGTATTCTATACATCCTGGATCTGACAAGATGTACCACGATTTGAAGGCGCACTATTGGTGGCCTAACATGAAAGCAGATGTAGCTACTTATGTGAGCAAGTGTCTGACCTGCTCAAAGGTAAAAGTGGAGTATCAGAAACCATCTGGATTATTACAACAACCCGAGATCCCTATGTGGAAGTGGGATCAAATATCAATGGATTTTATTACTAAGTTACCTCGTACTTCTACGGGCTGTGATACAATATGGGTTATCGTGGATCGATTGACAAAATCTGCTCATTTCCTAGCAATAAAGGAAACTGATAAGATGGAGAAATTAACTCGACTCTATTTAAAAGAGATCGTTTCGAGGCATGGAGTACCGATCTCAATTATTTCTGATCGCGATTCTCGTTTCACATCACACTTCTGGCAGTCGTTGCAGAAAGCTTTGGGTACACGATTGGATATGAGTACTGCTTATCATCCACAGACTGATGGTCAAAGCGAGCGTACTATACAGACTTTGGAGGACATGTTACGTGCTTGTGTGATTGATTTCGGGAATAACTGGGAAGTTCACCTACCATTGGTGGAATTTTCTTACAACAACAGTTATCACACTAGTATAAAGGCAGCACCTTTTGAAGCTTTATATGGGAGAAAGTGTAGATCACCAGTTTGCTGGGCTGAAATTGGTGATAGTCAATTAACGGGTCCTGAGTTAGTACACGAGACAACTGAGAAGATTGTTCAGATAAGAAACCGCATGGCCGCAGCACGAGACAGACAGAAAAGCTATGCTGACAAACGACGAAAACCCTTGGAATTTGAAGTTGGTGACAAAGTTTTATTGAAAGTCTCACCATGGAAAGGCGTAGTTCGGTTTGGTAAACGAGGAAAGCTAAATCCGAGATACGTTGGACCATTTGAGATAGTGGAAAGAATTGGTCCAGTGGCTTATCGACTAGCTTTACCTGATTCATTGAGTGGAATCCATGATGTATTCCATGTTTCAAATCTAAAGAAATGTTTAACGGATGAAACGATGGTCGTACCACTGGAAGAAGTTCAAGTAGATGAACAATTACGTTTCATTGAGGAACCTGTCGAAGTGATGGATCGTGAGGTGAAAACGCTTAAGCAAAGCAAGATACCCATCGTCAAAGTTCGTTGGAACTCGAGACGTGGACCAGAATTCACGTGGGAACGTGAAGATCAAATGAAGCTTAAGTATCCTCAGCTATTTGAAAGGACGATGCCAGCCGGTGAAGGTATTGATTAAATTTCGGGACGAAATTTCTTTCAACATGGGGATGATGTGACAACTCATCCAAAACTCACACGATTTCGATTTCCTTGTGCCAATGCAGTAGACCAGTGATGGAACACTCACCATGTAACGCAATTTTCGGGACGAAAATTCTTTCAACATGGGGATAATGTGACATCCGGTAATTTTCCGTTACCAAACTCCGTTTGTTCCGTTAAGTCTTGCATACACGTGTCGGGAGCACACACTAGTTGTCGTTGAACGTTGGTGACTTAACAGTAATCAGTAATGTTAAATTGATGATAATTAAGTTAACAATGTGATTATTAAGTTATGCTTATGTGATTTGAATGTTAACTGTAATGTTATCGCGTAACGTGAAAACGTGCATATTTGTTCGTGTGTTTTGTGATAAATGGGAATTATGCATGATTGTTATTTGTGATTAATAATAATTGTGTTTAGTAGTTAAAAACTATTTAAAATCTATTCAAAAAGCTTAATTTTTATAAAATACAAATTATAAGGGTTAAAAGGGTAATTATGGATTATTTAATAAAATAAAAATCAAAAACCAAACCCTAAGTACCCTCTTCGGCCGCGACTTCACCTTCAAACACACACACACTTCGATCATCGACCAAGAACAAGCAAATACCACGATTTGGGTTCGGATTCAAGCAATACATCAAGTTAGAAGCATCAAAGTTCCATTCTTTCTTCGAATTTAAGGGTAATTTCGTGTTCTTTGGATGTTTGTAGTTAGCCGAGGGTTTGGGGATCGAAATCTTCAATTGATGGTCGAATGATGCCTAATGGTTGATGTTAATGTGTTTGTTAGATAGATTACATGTTAATTAACGTCAAGTATGCAATAAAGGTTGGATTTTTACAAGTTTTATGGGATTTACATTAAGGCCGAAACCCTAGTTCGAATATTGCAATTGAAAGTCGATTTTTGGTTGTTTGTTGATGTTATTATGTTAGTTAGGTTAGATTGATGCTAGTTAACGTCGATTATGCAAGAAAGCTATGATTTTGGTACATTGTTCATAAGTTACTAATAATAGTAACTTTATTTTGCATGAATTGGTGATTGGATGATGTGTGAATGTTATGGATGTGTTTGTGATGATGATTAGATGCTAGATGGTTGATATGAATGTTAGGAATTCAAGAATGCATGTTGTAGTTCATACCTTACTAAAGATAGTAACTTTTGGGTATGAAAGTTGATGAATCATGATGATTAGGTGTTGTTGATCATGTTTAGATGTTGTCATAGTCTTGAATTGGTATACAATTGATGAATTCATGAATGTTGTGTGAGTTTGATGAATTTGGGATGAACTTTCCCAAAAAGGAAACTTTAATTGTGCAAATCCTTGAATTGGATGATTTGAGCATGTTTGGGTTATTAGGATCATGCTAGTGTGTTCATGGATGGGTTCTAAGGTGACTAAATGTGTTGTTTATGTTGTATGAATGTTGATTTGGGTTGTTATCTGTTTTGGCCTGTTGTGATTTGCATGATTTGTATGATATCTAGTTATATGATGATCTAGGTAGTACATGTGGTGGTGATGTGCTATATGTAATCAAGTGGTATGTTGATCATGTATGATATGCTGTTGTGTTAGTTTAATGAGTTATCACCTATAATGTCACCAACGGGTCCAACGGGTCAACTGGGTCAAATGTGTCTTGTATTCTTAAACCTTGAGTTCCTTGGTTTGTAGAGCACTTAGGGTTTCGTGTTGTTTTTGTGCACACGTACTTATGTACTCTTGTATTCTAGGTGACCTTTGAAGGTTGTCTTTCCTTCTTTCTTTCAAGTTAAACTCTAAGTTAATTCTTGCGCATACCAGGTGAGTTCTTGCCCCACTCTTTTTACATAAATCTCTTTTGGGGGAGATGGCATACTGTTTACAAACGCTTTTATTTATGAGTGTGTATAATATTGATATAGTGTTGTTTACCATGGAAAGTCCTCACACTTTCGGATTGTTAATATTGACTAGCGGGGAAATTTTGGGTAGTACTACTGGGTCTGACGAGCCCCACCTGTGCGACTCGAGGTCAAACGGGTGCAATTTTGTCCTATCACATATTCGTCACGACCTGGTAAGTCGTGACGGGAGGCAACAAACGTATCACAGTCAGCTTCAATCGCGAGATCACTATGATTAATATTTTTATGTTAATAGACTAGCTATCTATTGCAATACACTACTTATGCTCTGAAAACTATTGATTGGTTTATATGTTAACGTAAACTCTTGAACTCACCAACCATGTGTTGACTTGTTTAGTATGCTATTCTCAGGTTAAGGTTGCCAGATTGCCTAGGAGCACGCACGTCAGCATTGTTGAGTTGTCTACATTTGCATTGTTTACAAATTGGGATTATTTTCATTTTTATACATTGTGTTTGGGGCGCGTTTGTTTTGCGCATTCTCGTTACATATTACTTGTTTTGGGTGTTCTAGTTTTAAAAACGCTTCCGCAGTATTTTAAACGTTGACTCTGGTTTTGTTTATTAATCATATAGAGTCGTTCTTGGTAACTAATGACTGGGATCCTGGTATGTCACGCGCCTCGCGGTAAAACCCCGCACGCGGATTTTGAGGGTGTGACACTTTACGTGTAATTAAAACGAGTATTTTATCGTCAAATGTCATAATTATTTGTGTTGAGCATCATTGAATCTTGATGATTATTTAAACTTGATAATCTATACCTGAAAATCTTTTCCTATCCTGGTCATCCCCTTGAACTAAGTAAGATTTATTTATTATTTTACAAGTTTTTGCTGTTAAAAATGTCCTACGTTAAACCAAAAAAGTCACTTTCAAAAACCAGTTTATCAAGCATTTTTAGCCAGAAATTAAAGCAAATTACGTTGCGCGAGGGCAACCCATTCCCATTGTTTTAAGCATGGGTCGCCCATGACAATCTATTACGAATCAAATTAAATATTCTCACACTGCGGATTTTGTTTGATCCCGGGACTCCTCCTCATTTCACTTTTCATTGACATACCAACTTCTTGATGACAAAATTCTTGTAACTAATATAACCATATTTTTACTTTTATATTCAATGTATCCAAAATGTGACCACACTTTTATATTCATGTCATGGTAGTTGCTTTGCATAGATAAGCAGATGGCATTGATAAAGCTAAAGTTGGTTGCAATTGGGAAACTTACTTTGTCCGTACAAGCAATTATGTGTGTCAATGCTCCCACCATTTGCATTGTCCTAACAATACTATTTTTATTTATAGTAGATGATGGGTCTTGCAGAGATCCCACTGATCCAATTATACTATAGTTTAGTAGTTTATTATGAATCTAATTAACCACCATCTTTTATAATTTTCTATTTAGGTTAAGCGGAGTGGAGGCTGGTAGGGATGGTTTCGCCATGGTACCTAGAGGGAACACGGAACACCACCCCATCCCCGCAGTGGAACCAAATAAAAGATGGTTTTGCGGGTTGTATATGTCGACATCAGGAGAAAACATTGAAGAAAATGTGAGACCAAGAAAAATGTTACATGAAAGAAGCTAAAGGAGATGCAAGAAACAATTTCCGGCTGAAGAGTTGGAAGTAGTCTGCCTACCCTTATATATTTTAGTTATAATCTAATAATATTATTTTCTGATACGATTGTAATTTGGTATAAGAAGTGAGTATGTGCGGCTCATTGATATCTTCATAACTACAAGTTAATGAAATAATTTATGTATATAATTTATCTTCGAGTATCATGATTGGAAATAACTTGAAATATATATAGATTTGACTTACTTTAAAAAAATTATTATATAGCCTTGACAAAAATGTCATGTATAATTATAAACGTAGAAAAAATTGGTTTGATATTTTAGGGCTGGTTACTATACAAAGTGTAATTTTTGTGCAAAGTGTACGAAGTCACCAGAGTGGGACACGTGTTTTTTAGCGGAGGGGTACTATCGTCCGCGCTACAATTACGCATAAAAGTTACATAATTACGCAAGTTATATTCATAATTAAGCAAATTATATCTATTATTACGCAAAGAAAAAATTACTCAATTATAAAAAAATAATCACGCAAGTTATATTACGCAGGTTATGTTGATAATTACGCAGTGAATATTCACGCAAGTTATACGCACAACGCATAGACGTTTTCTTAAAAAAATATTGTTTCTTAAAAAAAAACATAGCAATACTATACTCATATTAAAGAGGATAAAATGCTTGTTTTTATGGTGTATTTTTTTTTAAATAATGTCATATGAAAAAGTTATACGTGTTTAAAAAAACGGGAGGAAGTTAAAAAAAAGTCCAGGAACATTTTTTGCTTGATTATTCCATCTTAAATCTGAATCGTTCATCTCTTAGATTCATGGTTCTTATTGTTTCGTACACTTCGCACGAAAACAACACTTTGTACCGTAAACTTTCTCTGATTTTTTATATCACTGTGTTTATGATGTATGTGGACATATAGTACACATGTGAAATTATTTCGTATATTTCGTGACTAGAAAGATAAAATATTATGCTACATGAATTTTACGAATGATTATAATTTCTTGACTACAAATACAAAAATTTCTATGTGACATGTTTATTTACGTATGCTCATAATTAAAATGATTATTTTTCCCAAAGAACACAAAAATCATTAAATTACAAAATAGCATGAGTAGGGCTGCAAAGGAACCGAACGAACACGAACAAGGCCTTGTTCCTGTTCGTTCATTAAGAAATAAACATGTTCATGAACTGTTCACGAACATTTACCGAACGGGTTTCCTTGTTCGTGTTCGTTCATTAAGAAAATGAACACGTTCATGAACTGTTCACGAACACTTACCGAATGCAAACGAACACAAACAAAATCAAACGAAAAGAAACAAATGTTCATGAACATGACGAACACAAAGAAGTCCATGAACACAAACGAATACAAATGATCACATATTTATTTTAGAAATAAAATCAGCATTTTCATCACAAAATTTACAAAAAATAAATAAACATATAACATAAATATCCAAAAACACTTGATATACTTGTCATAAACGTAGAAAAAATTGGTTTGATATTTTAGGGGCCGGTTACTATACAAAGTGTAATTTTTGTGCAAAGTGAACGAAGTCACCAGAGTGTGACACGTGTTTTTTAGCGGAGGGGCAATTTCGTCCGCGCTACAATTACGCATAAAAGTTACATAATTACGCAAGTTATATTCATAATTAAGCAAGTTATATCTATTATTACGCAAAGAAATATTACTCAATTATAAAAATATAATCACGCAAGTTATATTACGAAAGTTATGTTGATAATTACGCAGTGAATATTCATGTAAGTTATACGCACAACGCATAGACGTTTTCTTAAAAAAATATTATTTTTTAAAAAAACATAGCAATACTATACTCATATTAAAGAGGATAAAATGTTTGTTTTTATGGTGTATTTTTTTTTTAAAATAATGTCATATGAAAAAGTTATATGTGTTTAAAAAAACGGGAGGAAGTTAAAAAAGTCCAGGAACATTTTTTGCGTGATTATTTCATCTTAAATCTGAATCGTTCATCTCTTAGATTCATGGTTCTTATTGTTTCGTACACTTCGCACGAAAACAACACTTTGTACCGTAAACTTTCTCTGATTTTTTATATCACTGTGTTTATGATGTATGTGGACATATAGTACACATGTGAAATTATTTCTTATATTTCGTGACTAGAAAGATAAAATATTATGCTACATGAATTTTACGAATGATTATAATTTCTTGACTACAAATACAAAAAATTTCTACGTGACATGTTTATTTACGTATGCTCATAATTAAAATGATTATTTTTCCCAAAGAACACAAAAATCATTAAATTACAAAATAGCATGAGTAGGGCTGCAAACGAACCGAACGAACACGAACAAGGCCTTGTTCGTGTTCGTTCATTAAGAAATAAACATGTTCATGAACTGTTCACGAACACTTACCGAACGGGTTTTCTTGTTCGTGTTCGTTCATTAAGAAAATGAACATGTTCATAAACTGTTCAAGAACACTTACCGAACACAAACAAAATCAAACGAAAAGAAACAAATGTTCATGAACATGACGAACACAAAGAAGTCCAAGAACACAAACGAATACAAATGATCACATATTTATTTTAGAAATAAAATCAGTATTTTCATCACAAAATTTACAAAAAATAAATAAACATATAACATAAATATCCAAAAAGGTTCTTATTGCTTCGTACACTTCGCACAAAAACAACACTTTGTACCGTAAACTTTCTCTGATTTTTTATATCACTGTGTTTATGATGTATGTGGACATATAGTACACATGTAAAATTATTTCGTATATTTCGTAACTAGAAAGATAAAATACTATGCTACATGAATTTTACGAATGATTATAATTTCTTGACTACAAATACAAAAAATTTCTACGTGACATGTTTATTTACGTATGCTCATAATTAAAATGATTATTTTTCCCAAAGAACACAAAAATCATTAAATTACAAAATAGCATGAGTAGGGCTGCAAACGAACCAAACAAACACGAACAAGGCCTTGTTCATGTTCGTTCATTAAGAAATAAACATGTTCATGAACTGTTCACGAACACTTACCGAACGGGTTTCCTTGTTCGTGTTCGTTCATTAAGAAAATGAACATGTTCATGAACTGTTCACGAACACTTACCGAACGCAAACAAACACAAACAAAATCAAACGAAAAGAAACAAATGTTCATGAACATGACGAACATAAAGAAGTCCATGAACACAAACGAATACAAATGATCACATATTTATTTTAGAAATAAAATCAGCATTTTCATCACAAAATTTATAAAAAATAAATAAACATATAACATAAATATTCAAAAACACTTGATATACTTGTCATAAACGTAGAAAAAATTGGTTTGATATTTTAGGGGCCGGTTACTATACAAAGTGTAATTTTTGTGCAAAGTGTACGAAGTCACCAGAGTGGGACACGTGTTTTTTAGCGGAGGGCACTTTCGTCCGCGCTACAATTACGCATAAAAGTTACATAATTACGCAAGTTATATTCTAAATTAAGCAAGTTATATCTATTATTACGCAAAGAAAAATTACTCAATTATAAAAAAAATAATCACGCAAGTTATATTGATAATTACGCAGTGAATATTCACGCAAGTTATACGCATAACGCATAGACGTTTTCTTAAAAAAATATTGTTTCTTAAAAAAAAAAACATAGCAATACTATACTCATATTAAAGAGGATAAAATGCTTGTTTTTATGGTGTAATTTTTTTTTTAAATAATGTCATATGAAAAAGTTATATGTGTTTAAAAAAACGGGAGGAAGTTAAAAAAAGTCCAGGAACATTTTTTGCGTAATTATTCCATCTTAAATCTGAATCGTTCATCTCTTAGATTCATGGTTCTTATTGCTTCGTACACTTCGCACGAAAACAACACTTTGTACCGTAAACTTTCTCTGCTTTTTTATATCATTGTGTTTATGATGTATGTGGACATATAGTACACATGTGAAATTATTTCGTATATTTCGTGACTAGAAAGATAAAATATTATGCTACATGAATTTTACGAATGATTATAATTTCTTGACTACAAATACAAAAAATTTCTACGTGACATGTTTATTTACGTATGCTCATAATTAAAATGATTATTTTTCCCAAAGAACACAAAAATCATTAAATTACAAAATAGCATGAGTAGGGCTGCAAAGGAACCGAACGAACACGAACAAAGCCTTGTTCGTGTTCGTTCATTAAGAAATAAACATGTTCATGAACTGTTCACAAACACTTACCGAACGGGTTTCCTTGTTCGTGTTCGTTCATTAAGAAAATGAACATGTTCATGAACTGTTCACGAAAACTTACCGAACGCAAACGAACACAAACAAAATCAAACGTAAACAAACAAATGTTCATGAACATGACGAACACAAAGAAGTCCATGAACACAAACGAATACAAATGATCACATATTTATTTTAGAAATAAAATCAGCATTTTCATCACAAAATTTACAAAAAATAAATAAACATATAACATAAATATCCAAAAACACTTGATATACTTGTCATAAACGTAGAAAAAATTGGTTTGATATTTTAGGGGCCGGTTACTATACAAAGTGTAATTTTTGTGCAAAGTGTACGAAGTCACCAGAGTGGGACACGTGTTTTTTAGCGGATGGGCACTTTCGTCCGCGCTACAATTACGTATAAAAGTTACATAATTACGCAAGTTATATTCATGATTAAGCAAGTTTTATCTATTATTACGCAAAGAAAAATTACTCAATTATAAAAAAATAATCACGCAAGTTATATTACGAAAGTTATGTTGATAATTACGCAGTGAATATTCACGCAAGTTATACGCACAACGCATAAACGTTTTCTTAAAAAAATATTGTTTCTTAAAAAAAACATAGCAATACTATACTCATATTAAAGAGGATAAAATGCTTGTTTTTATGGTGCATTTTTTTTTTTAAAATAATGTTATATGAAAAAGTTATACGTGTTTAAAAAAACGGGAGGAAGTTAAAAAAAGTCCAGGAACATTTTTTGCGTGGTTATTCCATCTTAAATCTGAATCGTTCATCTCTTAGATTCATGGTTCTTATTGTTTCGTACACTTCGCATGAAAACAACACTTTGTACCGTAAACTTTCTCTGATTTTTTATATCACTGTGTTTATGATGTATGTGGACATATAGTACACATGTGAAATTATTTCATACATTTCGTGACTAGAAAGATAAAATATTATGCTACATGAATTTTACGAATGATTATAATTTCTTGACTACAAATACAAAAAATTTCTACGTGACATGTTTATTTACGTATGCTCATAATTAAAAGGATTATTTTTCCGAAAGAACACAAAAATCATTAAATTACAAAATAGCATGAGTAGGGTTGCCAACGAACCGAACGAACACGAACAAGGCCTTGTTCGTGTTCGTTCATTCAGAAATAAACATGTTCATGAACTATTCACGAACACTTACCGAACTGGTTTCCTTGTTCGTGTTCGTTCATTAAGAAAATGAACATGTTCATAAACTGTTCACGAACACTTACCGAACGCAAACGAACACAAACAAAATCAAACGAAAAGAAACAAATGTTCATGAACATGACGAACACAAAGAAGTCCATAAACACAAACGAATACAAATGATCACATATTTATTTTAGAAATAAAATCAGCATTTTCATCACAAAATTTACAAAAAATAAATAAACATATAACATAAATATCCAAAAACACTTGAGATACTTGTCATAAAAATTATTAACACAAAAACTAAGAACATAATCGAACATATTAACGAAGATAAACGAACATATTATCGAACGTTCACGAACGGACATTAACGTACATAAACGAACATATTATCGAACGTTCACGAACATAAACGAACGAACGAAATTTTCTTGTTCATGTTCGTTCATTTACTAAACGAACATAAACGAACTTCCCGCCGAACAGTTCACGAACTGTTCGCTGAACGTTCAGTTCGTTTGCAGCCCTAAGCATGAGTTATGGCCCTAAATTAAAAGCTACAAATTTAAACCCTAATTGAATGCAATTTAAATTAAGGAGTTTGTACAAATGATAATTTTGTCTTCTCCACCAAACTCCTTAAAAGAAGTTGCACTTCATCCCAAAATGTACATCGAAATCTACGGGGGTGCTGATTCCTCTTTTTCATGTGCAATCTAACTATTCCTTGTCTTTTATACCTAAAAGAGTGACCATATATCATCCTATGGCTCATTTAAAAATATATATTTTTTCATACGAAACAATTGAACTTAGAAATATTATAAACAGAATAGTATTATTAATTATTATCATATCAAGTATATGAATTTTTTGTCAAATTTATAGATAAGTTTACTATACTAAATAGTTTTACTTGTCTACCAAAATGATTGATCTTTGTAGTATAAATACCATCTCAATGTAGAGAAGAATATGTATCTCTTGTATACACTTTCATAAATTATACATTTCTTTTCTTCTTGCTCTTGCAATTCTTTTTAAAGTTCTTAAGGTTATAACACTAATCTTGTGTTAATTATTGTGATATTATAACACGTTATCAGCACGAGAGCTCTTAAACTCTAATAAAGAAGATCAATAAAGCACAAAGTCATCCATTAATCAAGGTAAGGGCTTCATTAAGTAATAATATATAATATCTTATATTGAAAGTATAACTAAGATACATAAAGTAAGCATAAAGGAGATCTTATTATGGACATCTTGATAACCATGGGACTACTAACAAGCTAATTTTTATTTATGCATCTAACCTTTGATTATGCAACTAACATTTTATTTTATGTCAACTAACTTTTACTTATGCATCTAACCTATTATTTATGCATCTAACTTTTACTTATGCAACTAACATTTACTTATGCATCAAACTTTTACTTAATCTTTAGTTATACAACTAACATTTTGATTATGTTTATTCGTATTAACGTCATATTCTAACTTGTCGTTCTTACTCTATTTTTTTATAAACTAAATTCATGTTTTTATAACATAATATTATACTTATCTATTTTATTTAAAATTGTTGTCGATATATACACACACGACTATTATTAGCCGTTATAAACGGTTATATAGCCGTTGTACATAGTCGTTACAAAGGGTTATAATTTTAAACTATAAATTGACCACTATCAACCTATTTTCAATAAACAAATTATCTCTTTTCTCAAGTTTATCCAAGGCAATTTTTCAAAGATGATACACCCGGTTTTAGTATCGGCAACCATAATGCTCATTTTAATTCTTATCCCTATTGTTGAACTACCACCTGAAGAATTTAAACTTTTCTTATTTCTATATTTGTTTATAGCTCTACCGCTTTATTGTATCGCAATGCTTACTGATATATATGGATTCTAATAATTATCTTACTATTTGCTTAATTCTTGTTTAGCAAACAAAAATGTTGAACATTGTGAAAATCAAATTCCCAGCTCTTAATATCAATGGAGAAAACTATATGCCGTGGACGGCTCATGTAAAAAGACATCTTAAATCCATGGGTGTCTTAGAAACTATACAAGAGGGAAAATCTTGCTCGGAACAAGACAAAGCAAAAGCTGATGTCTTTCTGCATAAACATATTGATGAAATGTTACAGTTTGAATATTCAAATTATGAAGATCCATATATTTTATGGAAAGATTTAAAAAGCAGATTTGATCACCAAAGGGAAGTTCTACTTTTCACTGCTAGAGATGAATGGAACAATCTCAGGTTCCAGGATTTCAAAAAGGTAAACTAGTACACCTCTGCTTTGTTTAGGATATGCTCGACCCTTAGATTCTGTGGATAAAATGTTACCGAGGAAGATATGTTGGAGAAAACTTTCTCCACATTTCATGCATCAAATATAAACTTGCAACAACAATATAGGTTGCAAAAGTTTAAAAGATATTCTGATTTAAATTCATATTCTCGTAGCAAAAAAAAATAATGAGCTTTTGATGAAAAATCATCAAGCTCGTCCCACGGGATCATTAGCAATTCCAAAAGTAAATGTTGCTACTAAAAACTCTGGAAGAAAGTGGGGACGAGGTCATGGTCGTGGTTCTATTGATAAAAGTTACCCTAATGGTCGCAACCATTCTTTCAAGGGGAATTATAATTACCGAGGTAACTTTTATAGTCATGGACGTGGTCGTAGCCGTGGATATGGCCGTGGTAGAAATCAAAGAACAATCAATTACCACGCTCCACAAAATAACAATTTTAACCAATACAAAGGGAATGAAGCTGGTAGGTCTGAAGACAATGGCACTTCCTGTTTTAGATGTGGTAGCACAAACCACTGGTCAAAGGCTTGTCGCACAGCCCCACATTTATGTGAGCTATACCAGGCCTCTCTTAAAAGGAAAGAAAAATAAGTGAACCATGTTGATAATTTTGATAATCTCAATGTTGAGTTAAACACTGCAGACTTTGACATAGAACTCTGAAACATATGTTGCTTAACCACAATAGTTATATGTAACAATTAAGTGTTTTTCTATCTTTAATTATGTATTTTTCTTCATGTAATGTTTTCTTTCGATTAAATAAAGTTCTTGTTAAAATATAACAATATCGTCATTATTCACTTATTATTTTTTTATACTTTGAAGATTAAAATGAACATCATTGGAGCGCAAGATCAAACAAATAAAGCAGATATATGTATAGCGGATAGTGGAGCCACACACACTATAATTAGATCTAAGAAATATTTTTGTGAACTTAAACCAACAAAAGGAATCGTGAATACAATATCAGGACCTACGGATCTGATAGAAGGAGTGGGAAAACTAATTTAGCATTATCAAATGGTACAAAGCTTATAATAGAAAAGGCTTTAGTTTCTCCAAAATCAACAAGAAATCTGTTGAGTTTTAAAAGCATATATCATAACGGATATGATACTCAGTCAATGACTGTTGATAGTGAAAAATATTTGCATATCATAAGCAAAGATCAGATATTAGAAAAACTGTCAATGTTTCAGTCTGGTTTACATTATACACACATTAATGTGCCTCAGGCATATATGGAAGTTAAAGAAAAATTTTATAATCTTGAAACACTTAACTTATGGCATGACAGATTAGGCCATCTAGGATCTACAATGATGAGAAGAATAATTGAAAACACTCATGGGCATCCATTGAAATATCAAAAGATCCCACTGTCACACCCCAACCTTAACGGCGGAAACGTCGAAATGTGAGGGTTAAGATTATTCATGCCACACAATGCTAATTTAAAGTGTCAATAATATTAAATATCAATATTCATGACATACATTTATGAAATAACATAAGTTTAAACATTCAACAATACATAAGATTTCCAACATCATGTGATAATAATTGTCTTTTTATTTTTAATCTAGGTCCAATCCTAGATGTAAGCAAGTCTTCAATAACAAGTCAAGCATTACCATTTCCTGAAATATGTTAAAAATAATATCAACAATATGTTGGTTAGTTTCCATAGATTTTTATACATAGATATATATCAAAGATGGCAATTCACGTTATAGGTTATTGAATAAAGTAAATAAAGATGAATGATCAAATGTAACAATCAAACCTTGACAAATATGGCCATTACAAGATTAAACGATTAGCTAAGTGTACTTGGTTCCCATAATGCTCAAGAATACGACACTAGGAGCCGGCAATAACCTCGGCTTTAGCACCAAATAGGCTTGTCAGGCCCATAGATCTATGACGTCGCCAGGCTAGCAATAGTTAATGATTGTATCTTACAAGAGTCATCACATGATAATTACAAGTGTTAAAATAACCATGACAACATAAAATGAATTGCACAAGTGTGACAAGATTAAAACGTGGTTACAAGTGTGGTTATGATACAAATAACATGTTTCACCCCAAAGTGTGAAATAAATAAAGAGGGGTGTGGAAACTCACATGGATATTAAGGATGAGCGAATAAGGTAATCTTGTATAAAATGCTGAGGATTCGTTAACGTTCAACCTAAACGAATGACGTATTAAGTTAATCATGATTATTATGGTGTTAACGGTTACTCGGGAATCTACGGTTCCTTTGAAATTTGGGGTTGTTGGATGGCAACGGTGATCGTATAACGATTTTTATTTGAAAACTTCTAAACCATTTAACCAACGAATATAAATTATAAAATAAACCCAATAGATGTATATTTAAAAATAACCAAATCATTTCATTAATTTAAATTTTATATTCCCGGAATTCATTGAATCAGTATTTGATTTAATAATTGATTCGTAGTTTAATACCAATTTATAGTAAATGATGTGGTATTAAAATCAATTATTAAATATAATAGATGAACCATGTTAATTATATCCATATGTATATATTTATTTATTTTTGTTCATACAAGTTCAAACTTTGTAAATATATATTTCATAGAAATTTTATAACTAATAATAAAAAATATATTTTCTAAAAATTTAAAAGAAATATTTCTGATTTAATATAGGTTATAGAAATGATTTTTATTTTAATTAAATATTATTTCAGAATTTTCTGAATATTTCTATTTAATAAAACTAGTTTAAAAAAAATAAGTTGCAGGGGCTCGGGTTCGAACCCGGGCCCCCTGCATATCCTCCCCATGCTTTACCACCGGGTCAAACCCTGTTTATTGTCAAAGAACAGAGTGAAATATTTAAAACATAAACCCATAAAAATCCATAAATCACACAAACCCTAGTTCCCAAATTCGATCAAATTGATGCTTAATTCGTTGATGATAGTGCAATTAACCATAGGGCTTTTGTCCCACATGTGAAACCGAGACTAAACCCCAGTTTAATTACCTGAATTGCTACAGAATTTACGATTTCAACTCGTGCTGGTGCCGCGGCTGAGAGTGAATTCGATTGAGATGTGCGTGGGTGTTTTAGTGAAATTATTTGTAAAGAAAGCTTAAGAAACTCTAATGAAATGTTTCTCCTCAGTTATATAGTGGTAATTTGATCGTTTGAATGCTCAAAGAGTTTAAGATTGCCCACGGGTGTTACGGTTCGAATTAGATGTGAAAGGTGCCGTTTCAGATGAAATTTAACGTACCAGTGATTAAGAAATGATTAGATGAACGTTTCTACCCGTTTAATTGAGTTGTTAATAAGATTTAAGGGTGAAACCGATTTTTGGTTTTGATGTGTTTCAGTTTTTGATTTAATTTATCAATGAAACGGCAATTAACATTCAATTAATGTGCCCACCCATGCTCAAATCTGTTCCACGGTTCGAGTAATACGTTTTGGGGTCTTAAAATTAAAGGGTTGGAGTCGGCCGGAGTATGCCGGCGTGTGGCCGGAGAGACACCCGGAAATCGGGGTGTTTGGGATTTTGTTTAAAGGAAATTACACTTTGGTCCCTGTAGTTTAGAGTTGCTTCTTTTTAATCTGAAATTAATGTTTTAGTTTTAAAACAAATTTACAGTTTAGCCCCTGAGGTTTTTAATTTTATTATTTCATGACAAAATAATAAATTACAACTTTTTTCTAAAATCTAAAAAATAATAAGACTTATTTATTTCCATGATCAACACTTAATATGGCTATTATTATTATTAGTATTATTTTGTTTTGTTATTTATTATTATTATTATTATTATATTTATTATTATTATTATTATTATTATTATTATTATTATTATTATTATTTACTTAATTATTTAATAAGATCTAAATTATAAGGATGCAAGAAATTACAAATAAGTCCTCGAATTTACATTAATGACAAATCACACCCTTACAAGAGATAACGATGATTAACAAACATTTAACAAAATTACGAGAGTTCACAGTCTCCCCAACTTTAAGGAATTTCGTCCCGAAATTAAAGACAAGACTAAACGAACAGATAGGGATATTTCTTCTTCATGTGATCCTCGCGTTCCCAGGTGAACTCAACTCCACGTTTGTTTTCCCAACGAACCTTGATGATCGGTGTGGTAGATGTTCGGGTCTTCTTCAGTGTTCAATCCATAATCTCGACAGGTTTCTCAACGAAATGCAACGACTCGTCAATTTGGATTTCCTCCAAAGGAACATGCAAATTTTCATCGGCCAAGCATTTCCTCATATTTAAGACATGGAAGACAGGATGAACCCCACTAAGTTCAGAAGGTAGTTCAAGTTTGTAAGCCACTTTCCCAATTCTTTTCAAAATTTTGAAAGGTCCTACAAAACGTGGGGCTACCTTACCCTTCTTCCCAAAGCGAACAACACCCTTCCATGGAGAGACCTTAAGAAGAACCATGTCGTCGACTTGGAATTCCAACGGTTTGCGTCTTTTATCGGCATAACTCTTTTGACGACTTCTAGCCACCTCAAGGTTATTTCAGATTTTTGAGACTTTGTCGGTCGTTTCTTGAATAAGTTCAGGACCAGTAATGAAGTTCTCACCAATGTCAGTCCAACAGATCGGAGAACGATATTTACGACCATGTAAAGCCTCGAATGGTGCCATCTTGATACTCGAGTGATAACTATTGTTATACAAAAATTCCGCTAACAGCAGATGCGTATCCCAGTCACCACCAAAATCAAGGACACAAAGACGCAGCAAGTCCTCAAGGGTTTGAATTGTTCGCTAGGTTTGACCGTCCGTTTGAGGATGGTAAGCCGTGCTTAAATCCAGTTAAGTACCCAAAATTTCTTGCATAGAAGACCAGAAATATGAAGTGAAACGAGCATCACGATCGGAGATAATGTGCAACGGCACGCCATGACGACTCACAATTTCATCGATGTAGATACGAGCCAACCTTGATACTTTATACGTGTCTCGTATAGGTATGAAATGTGCCGTTTTGGTCAAACGGTCAACAATCACCCATATACTATCATGGCCTCGAGGAGTACGTGGTAACTTAGTTAAGAAATCCATGGATATATGTTCCCATTTCCACATAGGGATTTCGGGCTGTTCAAGTAAACCACTAGGCCGTTGATGTTCAGCTTTAACCCTTGCACATGTGAGGCACTTAGAAACATAAGACGTGATATATTTCTTCATTCCTGGCCACCAATATTGGTCACGCAGATCCATATACATTTTATCGGACCCGGAATGAATAGAATATCATGTTTGATGAGCTTCGTTCATGATGAAGTGATGGAGATTATCACGATTTAGAATCCAAAGTCGATTCAAGAAGTACCACATGCCATTCTGTTTTGTTTCCAGTTGTGATCGAACGTTAAACGCCAGATCTTCATCTTTTCATTCCTCGGTTAGCGCCGCTTGTTGAGCCTCGCGGATGCAAAACTAGAGATCACTATCAATCCTTATGTTTTGAAGCATGATAGTGGCCTCGTTAACATCCACATGAATCTCAGTGTCAAACTCCCCTAACGTGTCAAACCATTGTCTTCGATCTCAGATTTCTTGAAGCGAGACAGTCTTGTTATGGATCTTACGACTCAGCGCGTCGGCAACAACATTCGCCTTTCCAGGATGATAGCAAATGTCGCAGTCGTAGTCGCTAATCAATTCAACCCAACGTCTTTGTTTCATGTTGAGATCCTTTTGATTGAACACGTGTTAAAGACTCTTGTGGTCGGTGTAGACTATACATTGTGTCCCATAAAGATAATGCCGCCAAATCTTCAAAGCAAATACCACGACACCAAGTTCGAGATCATGAGTTGTGTAGTTCATTTCATGAACCTTCAATTGCCTTGACGCGTAAGCTATGACCTTGCCTCGTTGCATGAGAACATAACCAAGACCTTGACTAGACGCATCGCAGTACACAGTGAAATCATCGTTTCCATCGGGGAGGGTTAAGATAGGAGCATTACACAGTTTTCGTTTCAGTGTCTCGAAAGCCTCTTCTTGTTCGGGTCCCACTCAAAAAGTCTATTCTTTTGAATTAGCACCGTAAGCGGTATAGCAATCTTCGAAAAGTTTGCAATGAACCTACGGTAATAACCCGCTAAACCCAGAAAAGAACGAACCTCAGTTGGGGTCGTGGGAACACACCAATTTTTCACGGCTTCTATTTTTGTAGGGTCGACGTGAATTCCTTGCTATTCACCACATTTCCTAGGAATTGAACTTCTTCGAGCCAGAATTCGCACTTTGAGAACTTAGCATATAGTTGTTCCTTCTTCAAAAGACCGAGGACTTGACGTAAATGTGATTCGTGATCGATCTTTGTCTTGGAATAGATGAGAATATCATCAATAAACACGATCATGAATTTATCCAAGCACGGTTTACATACCCGATTCATGAGATCCATGAAGACAGCAGGTGCATTAGTCAAGCCAAAAGGCATAACCATGAACTCATAATGTCCATATCGAGTACGGAACGCGGTCTTTGGAATGTTGTTGTCATGAACACGTAGTTGATGATACCCAGAACGTAGATCGATCTTTGAGAATTGTGTAGCTCCTTGAAGTTGATCGAAGAGTTCATCGATTCGCGGAAGAGGGTATCGGTTCTTGATAGTGAGTTTGTTGAGTTCCCGGTAGTCGATGCACATACGGAAAGAACCATCTTTCTTCTTCACAAATAGCAAGGGTGCACCCCATGGTGAAGAGCTAGGTCGAATAAAACCCTTATCGGTCAACTCTTGCAGTTGACTAGCTAGTTCTTGCATTTCAGACGGTGCAAGACGATAAGGTGACTTAGCCATGGGGTTCGCACCAGGAATCAAATCGATTTTGAACTCAACTTCTCGAACGGGAGGCAACCCACTAAGATCCTCGGGAAACACCTCAGGAAAATCCCATACGACAGGAATATCCTTCAATCCCTTCCCCTTGGCTTTCGTGTTAACTACGTAAGCCATGAAAGCTACGTAGTTTGTACTCAAACACTTTCGGGCCTTGATACAAGACATGAGTTTGAGTCTTTGGGATGAGCTCTCCCCAAAGACTTTTAAGGTATCACCCGATGGTAAAGGAATTCGAATGCACTTCTCGAAGCATATAATTTCCGCGTGTTATTTGGCCTTGATACAAGACATGAGTTTGAGTCTTTGGGATGAGCTCTCCCCAAAGACTTTTAAGGTATCACCCGATGGTAAAGGAATTCGAATGCACTTCTCGAAGCATATAATTTCCGCGTGTTATTTGGCTAACCAATCCATGCCGATAATGATGTCGAAGCTCCCCAGTTGCATAGGAATAAGGTCGATAAGAAACTCGTGCTCGTTAAGACTTAAGACACAATCGCGTATCACGATGTCGACTTCAATAGATTTGCCATCGGCTACTTCGACCGTAAAGGATCTTTCTAAGTTAGAATGCGGCTTAGAAAGAATAGGCTTGAACTCTAAAGACACGAAACTCTTATCCGCACCCGAATCAAAAAGTATAGAGGCATATCTACTATTTACAAGGTACATACCTGCTCAAATAATAAACTATCATTGGCATATGGAAGGCAGGCAGGAATTTTTACAAGATAAAAGAACGATTGGAGGAAATTAGTGACGTACCATTCACCACGTCATTGTTGGCTTGAGCTTGGTTGGCATTGATGTTGAAAGCCCTTCCTAGAGCCGGTGGCACATTTCCCGCAATACGAGGACATTGTGGACGAAAATGCCTAGTTTTGCCATAGTTGTAGCAGGCTCGATTAGCAACCATTGCAGCATTATTCGGGGCACGATGGCAAGTAGCCACCAAATGACCATACTTTCCACACAACGAGCAGATTCGGCAAGGAGTGTTCCCCGCATGATGGTACTTGCGGGTGTTGCACATCAGGTATGGTCCAGTATAAGCCCTTTCCATGGGTGCTTGATTTGCAGTGACAGCTTGCCTTTGAGGGGCATTTGGTGCTGTCATAGAATAATTGCGGGCCGGTGTGAACTTACGCTTCTTGCCTTTGAATGACGACTCAACTTTCACTTTGTTGCTTCGAGAGTCACCTTCACAGTTGACTTGGCACCCTTCACCGTCAAGGTACCAGCCTTAATATGGTTTTCAGTAAGCTGGGCGGTGATATTGATCGCCTCCTCCAAAGTTGTGGGCCTACTTCCCACCACAGCATCTTGGATTTGAGACGGTACCCCCTTGATAAATTTCTCGATGTTGCAGGGTACGGTATCCACCATGTGTGGTAGAAGCATGCTCAATTCACGATGCCGGGTGGAATAAGCCAAATGATTCCCGCTATCTTGTTTGAGGTTCCAAAATTCCTCCTCCAACTTTTGCAATTCACTCCTTGGGCAGAATTTTTGGATCATGATAGTCTTGAACTCCTCCTAAGTGAGTGTCAATGCAACCTCAGTGCCACGGTTTCACTTCTCACTATTCCACCAAGTGAGTGCCCGTTGTTGCAGGACACTTGCAGCATAGCAGACCTTGAGCTCCTCGGGACACTCGCTGTTAATGAACGTGTTTTCCATACTCTCGAACCACTCGAGAAGTCCAGTGGCTCCTTCCTTTCCACTAAAGCTAGTGGGTTTGCATGAGTTGAAGTGCTTGAACGTGCAGGTGCGGTTGTTCCCACCTTGGTTGTTGCTATTCTCCCCATGACCATTGTTTCCATCACCACCATTGTTTCCATTGGCGTTGTTGTTGTTATTGGCCATTAAGGTGCTACTAAGTTCAGCAACCATCGTCAGGAGTACAGCAGCCATTTGACGGGCGATCATCGCGGCAAGTTTGCGGTCGGAGGTAGCACGCTTTCCATGATGACGAGACATTCTATAAGATGAAAATAAAGAAAAATATTAGAATTCGGAATATAAACCAGTTCAAGAAATCAAGAATTTTTTATATTTACAAATATAACCAGGATGGCCATTTGGTACCACATAGCCAATAGGAACATGGACACGTCGAGGTGACTTAATCCCAATTACCTTGAGGAAGATGTGTATGTTGACCATAATTTAACACTCATCCCAGAAATCCCCAGGTAAGCATAATAGGTCTCGCAATGAGATTTATACGAAATGCTTGCCTTAGCCCGAGGGCCTTTTGCTAGGAAATCTAGAATACAGGTGTTTATGTGTCACACACTTTCCTAAGGAAATTAGAATTAAAACCACGATGAGATTTTCAAGATTTAGACATATCGTCCAAGGAATTTTTCTTCACTCGATGAGATTGCGTAGATTTCCACACGTAGTCGAGAATAAGATTTAGAAAGGATTAGTCGCGATTGGATTTAAAGGCATAAGAAGAAGATTAGAGAGTTGGGGTAGACAAAGTTCAAGGCAAAATCCTAAGGCACTATTTTTTTAAATATAAACAAATAGCATATAAGGAATTGATCATGCAATATGTGATAGGCATATAAGCATACTTACAAGATTATAGCAAATTTCATGTAAAGGGTCCCTAGTTTAATCATAGTCAAGGCCACCATTTCTAATAACCTAAATTCCTATAGTTATGGGCTCTGATACCAATCTGTCACACCCTAACCTTAACGGCGAAAACATCGAGATGTGAGGGTTAAGATTGTTCATGCCACACAACGCTAATTTAAAGTGTCAATAATATTAAATATCAATATTCATGACATACATTTATGAAATAACATAAGTTCAAACATTCAACAATACATAAGATTTCCAACATCATGTGATAATAATTTTCTTTTTATTTTTAATCTAGGTCCAATCCTAGATGTAAGCAAGTCTTCAATAACAAGCTAAGCAGTACCATTTCCTAAAACTTGTTAAAAATAATGTCAGCAATATGTTGGTGAGTTTCCATAGATTTTCATACATAGATATATATCAAAGATGGCAATTCACGTCATAGGTTATTGAATAAAGTAAATAAAGATGGATGATCAAATGTAACAATCAAACCTTGACAAATATGGCCATTACAAGATTAAACGATTAGCTAAGTGTACTTGGTTCCCATAGTGCTCAAGAATACGACACTAGGAGCCGGAAATAACCTCGGCTTTAGCACCAAATAGGCTTGTCAGGCCCATAGATCTATGACGTCGCTAGGCTAGCAATAGTTAAGGATTGTATCTTACAAGAGTCATCACATGATAATTACAAGTGTTCAAATAACCATGACAACATAAAATGAATTACACAAGTGTTACAAGATTAAAACGTGGTTACAAGTGTGGTTATGATACAAATAACATGTTTCACCCCAAAGTGTGAAATAAATAAAGAGGGGTGTGGAAACTCACATGGATATTAAGGATGAGCGAATAAGGTAATCTTGTATAAAATGCCAAGGATTCGTTAACGTTCAACCTAAACGAATGACATATTAAGTTTATCATGATTATTATGGTGTTAACGGTTACTCGGGAATCTACGGTTCCTTTGAAATTTGGGGTTTTTGGATGGCAACGGTGATCGTATAACGATTTTTATTTGAAAACTTCTAAACCATTTAACCAACGATTATAAATTGTAAAATAAACCCAATAGATGTTTATTTTAAAAATAACCAAATAATTTCATCAATTTAAATTTTATATTCCAGGAATTCATTGAATCAGTATTTGATTTAATAATTGATTCGTAGTTTAATACCAATTTATAGTAAATGATGTGGTATTAAAATCAATTATTAAATATAATAGATGAACCATGTTAATTATATCCATATGTATATATTTATTTATTTTTTGTTCATACAAGTTCAAACTTTGTAAATATATATTTCATAGAAATTTTATAACTAATAATAAAAATATATTTTCTAAAAATTTAAAAGAAATATTTCTGATTTAATATAGGTTATAGAAATGATTTTTATTTTAATTAAATATTATTTCAGAATTTTTTGAATATTTCTATTTAATAAAACTAGTTTAAAAAAATAAGTTGCAGGGGCTCGGGTTCGAACCTAGGCCCCCTGCATAACCTCCCCATGCTTTACCACCGGGCCAAGCCCTGTTTAGTGTCAAAGAACAGAGTGAAATATTTAAAACATAAACCCATAAAAATCCCTAAATCACACGAACCCTAGTTCCCAAATTCGATCAAATTGATGCTCAATTCGTTGATGATAGTGCAATTAACCATAGGGCTTCTGTCCCTTATGTGTAACCGAGCCTAAAACCCAGTTTAATTACCTGACTTGCTACAGAATCTACGATTTCAACTCGTGCTGGTGCCGCGGCTGAGAGTGAATTCGATTGAGATGTGCGTGAGTGTTTTAGTGAAATTAATTGTAAAGAAAGCTTAAGAAACTCTAATGAAATGTTTCTCCTCAGTTATATAGTGGTAATTTGATCGTTTGAATGCTCAAAGAGTTCAAGATTGCCCACGGGTGTTACGGTTCGAATTGGATGTGAAAGGTGCCGTTTCAGATGAAATTTAACGTACCAGTGATTAAGAAATGATTAGATGAACGTTTCTACCCGTTTAATTGAGTTGTTAATAAGATTTAAGGGTGAAACCGATTCTTGGTTTTGATGTGTTTCAGTTTTTGGTTTAATTTATCAATGAAACGGCAATTAACATTCAATTAATGTGCCCACCCATGCTCGAATCTGTTCCACGGTTCGAGTAATATGTTTTGGGGTCTTAAAATTGAAGGGTTGGGGTCGGCCAGAGTATGCCGGCGTGTGGCTGGAGAGACAGCCGGAAATCGGGGTGTTTGGGATTTTGTTTAAAGGAAATTACACTTTGGTCCCTGTAGTTTAGAATTGCTTCTTTTTAATCCGAAATTCTTGTTTTAGTTTTAAAACAAATTTACAGTTTAGCCCAAGAGGTTTTTAATTTTATTATTTCATGACAAAATAATAAATTACAATTTTTTTCTAAAATCTTAAAAATAATAAGACTTATTTATTTCCATGATCAACACTTAATATGGCTATTATTATTATTAGTATTATTTTTTTTTATTGTTATTTATTATTATTATTATTATTATTATTATTATTATTATTATTATTATTATTATTATTATTATTATTATTATTATTATTATTTACTTAATTATTTAATAAGATCTAAATTATAAGGATGCAAGAAATTACAAATAAGTCCTCGAATTCACATTAATGACAAATCACACCCTTAAAAGAGATAACGATGATTAACAAACATTTAACAAAATTACGAGAGTTCACACCCACAATCTAATAAAATTCCTTTGTGTACATCTTGTTCTATTGGGAAATTAATTACAAAGCCTTCGCTTGTGAAAATTTAAAAGGAATCACCTCTGTTTCTTAAAAGAATTTTATGAGACATATGTGGGCCAATTCATCCACCATGTGGACCATTTAGATACTTTATGCTTTTGCTAGAAACGTCAAGTAGATGGTCTCATGTCTCTTTGTTATCAACTCGTAATGTAGCATTTGTGAAATTTCTTGCACAAATTATCGAATTACGAGCACATTTTCCTAATTATACTATTAAAAGAGTGAGACTTGATAATGCTGGTGAATTCACATCACATGCTTTTAATGATTATTGCATGTCTGTAGGAATTATTGTTGAATGCCATGTTGCTCATGTACACACATAAAATGGCTTAACTGAGTCGTTAATCAAACATCTACAACTAATAGCTAGACCATTAATAATGATTACAAAACTCCCTGTGTCTAATTTGGGTCATGCGATTCTTCATGCTGGATCACTAATTCATGTGAGACCAAGTCCAAATCTTAAATACTCTCCCTGACAACTTGTTTCTGGCAATGAGCCAAACATTTCCCACCTTAGAATTTTTGGGTGTGCTGTGTATTTCCCTATTGCACCACCACAACATATAAAAATGGGTCCTCAAAGAAGGTTGGGAATATATGTTGGATATGAATCAACTTCCATCATAGGATATCTTGAACCTTTAACGGGTGATGTAAGTACAACACGTTTTGCTGATTGTCACTTTAACGAGTCAGTTTTCCCGACATTAGGGGGAGAAAAGAAAAAACAAGAAAATGATGTCTTATGGTATGTTCCTTCATTATTGTATCATGATCCAGTAACTAAACAAAGTGAGACAAAGGTTCAAAAGATAATACACTTGCAAGAAATTGCAAATCAATTACCTGATGCATTTACTGATACAAACAGAGTTACTAAATCTCATATACCAGCTGCTAATGCTCCGGCTCGAGTTGAGATTCCAAATAAACAAATAGATAAAACAATGGCTCATGAATCTCAGAGACTTTTGAAACGAGGGAGACCAATCGGTTCCAAGGATAAAAAACCTCGAAAAAGAAAAACTCCTGAAAAAGAAGTTGACAATAAAGTGAATGATCTTGATGCAACTCTAAGTACCAAAACCTCTCATAAGGAGGAATTGGATGAAAATAACAAAGAAATATCAATTAACTATAGTCACACACATATCTTATGGAATCGAGATGAAATGGAAGGTATTGATGAAATATTTTCTTTTTCCGTAGCAAGTGACATCATAAGTGGAGATGATGATCCTGAACAAAAATCAGTTAGTGACTGTCAAAATAGACATGATTGGGATAAATGGAAAAGGAGCTATGCAAGCTGAATTAGATTCACTTAACAAACAAAAGGTCTTTGTATCTATTGTTATTATTCCGATGGTGGTAAAGCTTGTAGGGTATAAATGGGTTTTTGTACAAAATCTAAATGAGAAAAATGAAATTACAAGGCATAAAGCTAGACTTGTAGCTCAAGGTTTTTCACAAAGGCCAGGGATTGATTATGAGGAAACATACTCTCCTGTTATGGATGCAATTACCTTTAGATACTTAATCAGCTTAGCAGTCTCTAGAAATTTAGAGATGCGTCTTATGGATGTTGTCACATCTTACTTGTATGGATCACTAAATAGTGACATCTATATGAAAATTCCTAAAGGTTTTAAATTCCTCAAATCATTAAGCTCAAAGCCTAAGAAAATATATTCCATCAAATTACAAAGATCCTTGTATGAACTCAAACAATCTGGAAGGATATGGTACAATCGTTTGAGTGATTATTTGACAAGTAAAGGATACACAAGTAACCTTATTTGTCCATGCGTCTTCATTAAGAAGACAACATCAGGATATGTGATCATAGCTGTGTATGTTGATCATCTAAATATAATTGGGACGTAAAAGAAAATTAATAAAGTAATTGCTCTTTTAAAGAAAGAATGTGAAATAAAAGACCTTGGAAAAACCAAATATTGTCTTGGTTTGCAGATTGAGCATATGCATAATGGAATACTTGTACATCAGTCGACTTATACTGAGAAACTCTTAAAGCGTTTCAATATGGACAAAGCAAATCCTTTAAGCACACCGATGGTTGTTACATCACTCAATGTTGATAATGATTCATTTCGTCCTTGCGAAGATAATGAAGAGGTACTTGGTCCAGAGATACCATATCTCAGTGCAATTGGAGCTCTTATGTATCTTATTAACTGTACGAGACCTGATATTTCTTTTGTAGTTAATTTGTTAGCAAGATTTAGTTCAGCCCCTACTAAAAGGCACTGGAATGGGATTAAACATATTTTTCGATATCTTCGAGGTACTATTGATTTAGACTTGTTTTATCGTAATAATTCAAAAGAAGGGTTGGTTGGTTATGTAGATGCAAGTTATTTATCTGATCCCCATAAAGCAAAATCTCAAACTAGATACATATTTAAGAATGGAGGAATTGCGATTTCATGGCGTTCTCAGAAACAAACACTCGTTACGACATCCTCAAATTATGCTGAAGTCATTGCACTACATAAAGCTTCAAGAGAATGTGTATGGTTAAGATCTATGACACAACTTATATTAACTTCTTGTGGATTGGAGAAAAATAGAAATGCAACACCAATCTATGAAGATAATACAGCTTGTGTCTCACAAATAAAAGAAGGGTATATCAAAAGTGACAGAACAAAACATATACCATCAATATTTTTTTCATACACTCATGACCTTATTAAATATAAACAAGTTGAAATGAGATACGTTCAATCTAGCAATAATTCAGCTGATCTTTTCATAAAGGCATTTCCAAAAGCAACTTTCAGAAATCAAGTTTATGATATTGGCATGCGGTACGTACACATAATGTGATGATCTACAGAAGACAATTTGAGGAGGAGTTATAAGCTGCACTCTTTTTTCCTTAGCTGAGGTTTTTTCTCACTGGGTTTTTCTTTAGCAAGGTTTTTAATGAGACAGTATTTAAACTCTTGAAGTTTGAAAAGTGTCATCCAATGGGGAGTATTATGAATTATTACCATAGCAAGTGAATAAACTCTTTGTCAAACTTATAGATAAATTTACTATGCTAAATAGTTTTACTTGTCTACCAAAATAATTGATCTTTGTAGTATAAATACCACCTCAATGTGGAGGAGAATATGCACATCTTGTATACACTTTCATAAGTTATATATTTCTATTCTTCTTGCTCTTGCAATTCTCTTTAAAGTTCTTAAAGTTATAACATTAATCTTGTGTTAATTATTGTGATATTATAACAAATAGTGTATTATTTATTTATTTAATATATTTCTAGAATGATGAACGCATAGATCGTGTAATTCTACTTTTAATTTTATACATTTTGTTTATTATGTGATGTTGGTAAAGGGGATTTCTTCTAGGGAGTTAGCTTGAATACTGAGATCTGCTAATTATAAGACTATCCCCAACGCGGCGCCCGTGGCTGGCTCGTCGCCGACGTGGACCGCGTCCGCCGAAACGGCGGCGATGGGTGAGAGGGGATGGAGGTAGGGGATCCGTGGGCAAGGGCGGGTGAAGGGAAGTGGTGGTGAGCCCCACCACTATAAAATTATTTTTAAAATATAAATATAGTGGTGGGCACCACTATTATAAAATGATTTTAAATGATTTTAAATTAAATGTTTTTAATTAAAATATTTTAAAATCTTTTAATTAAAATAATAATTTAAGTATAATATTTTATTTAAAATGTGTCAATTAAATAAAAATATTTTTAATTTTTTTTACGTTTATAATACTAAACTAATTAATTAGAGTTTATTTTTTTACTTTTTAAAATCTTTTTTGTTTTATTCATAACGACTACTTTTTTTGTTTTTTCATAATGGCTAGTTTTTTTGTTTTATTCATAACGGTTACTTTTTTTGTTTTTTTCATAACGGCTAGTTTTTTTGTTATATTAATAACGGCTACTTTTTTGTTTTATTTATGACGGCTAGTTTACCTATTATAAATATGTTTTATTCACTTGAGAGTTTTTCTCAAATCACACTTCATCTTCTTTTTAACATTCTAACTCTCTTCTAAATACAAATCAAAATTCAATTCTCAATGGATCTAAGAGCTCCATTCTCTTTCACACAAATGTTAAATGATGAAACCAATGAAGCTTACGTAACCAGGACGCGTACCATGCATTGCGGAACAATCTAATAGAACATCTCTCGGCGAATAGGGGGGTTACAGAGTAGTTTTATTATTGTTTCTATTTATTAATTTCATATCGTCGTTTTTATTTTATTGTTTTACGTTGTTGTTTTTATTTTATTTTGATGTACTTGCGGTTTAATTTATTATTTTATTATTTAGAATTATTTAATTTAAGTATTTAACTTGATCATTTGGTATTTAATTCCATTATTTATTTTAGTTAAATGTATTTACAATAACTTAAATATATTTATTTAAAGTAAATAAAAAAAATATGAGATGGAAAAATGTAGGAAGGATAGTATTGGGAGTAAAAAGTGTTTGTGGAAAGAATGAGTGGAGTTGAGTGGAAAGCTGATGTGGCATGCTGATTAGGACTGTTTGTGGGAAGGATGAGCTGTAGCGTTGTGAACAATCTAACAAACCGTTAGACTTGTTGGCAATAATTTCTAACCATTTCACAAGTCGGTGAAGTTCGAGGAACTAAGTTGACAAGTCGGTCAAGTTGATTTAATATTCAAATTTCGTTTGTTCTATCTATTTGTTTAGATAAATATGGGTTGTTATTCTAGATATAGTTTAAATCATATTAACAATAATAGATTGATAAGTATAAGCTAGATTATATAAACTCATGTTGTGGTGAGTTGTAACTAAGTTTTTGAGTTAGGTTTTTCTTGGTTATAATAAATCATTGGGAGTTAGCCAATTGATCTTGTTTTCTATACCGATCCGGGATTTGAATTGGTATCAGAGCTTGGTGGAATCAAGAACTAAGTTCAAGATGCCCAGGATTGATACCAAGATCTAGTAGTCGCATGGAAGCCTATCGCTATCGTGAAAAGATCTAAGGCTGATTATTTCTGCCAAGGAGAGATCTAGGGCCGATTGAAGTCGGCCGAGTGAGATCTAGGGCCAATCGATCAAACGCCAAGAAAGATCTAGGATTGCCGACCGATTGCTTCAAGAATTCGTCGTTGATCTTGTTTATCAATTCCGGGAACCGGGGAAACAGAGCCGCCAGTTAGCGACGAGAAGATTGCTGTTGTCGCAAGACATACTGCTCGATCAAGATTGCCAACCAGAAGTTGCTGCTGTCGTGAAGAGGATCAACCAGTTAGATCTGCCCACACGAAAGCCCACTTATTGATCAAAGTTTACGATTCGAATTTGTTATCGTCATCAAAGGATCAAGTCAATTTTAAAGTCTTGAGAACATCTGAACCGAAGACCATTTATCAATTAAAACTAAGAACTGAAGCATCCATTGATTAAAGAAAAGCGCACAATCAGAACTCAAGAAGCCTTCTGTTCAAATAGTTGTTTGCTGCCAAGTGAATTGGGATCTTAATATGAATGGGGAAATTAATAAAATGTGATATTTGAATTAAAGAAAGCTTGGTGATGTGAATAAGGACCATAAGTATTGTTTTCTTCATCGCACAGGAAGGAGACTAGTTGTCTTCTTGGAACATCGATCCAACAGAATAAAAACACGAACAAGCTGTTAGTTTTTGTTGATACGGAGATCGAGGCAATGCATCATTATTGTTCATAATTGGAATTGATTTGGAATAGGAAGGTAGGAACCAAGCAAGGACCTCTCAAAATACTAGGTGCTGGTGGTTCGAGAACAAAAGGAAACAGAAAGAAGCGGACAGATAAAAGGTCGGCAAATTTGTTTGGTTTTTGTTTTGATACGACAGCAAGATACAAGACCAAGAAGGTTATGAAAGGTTGCGAGCCATAAGTCGGTGGCGAGCATAGTGGGTCATCAATAAGTCGGTTGAGATCCAATATTGTATCTCTCCTGAGGAGGATGCAATTCAACAATGATTCAAGAATCAATGTCGAAGAGTTGCGAGTGTTGCTTGGGATAAAAGACCTTGGTGGTACAGTGTATCGAACCCATGAAAGAACAAGTGAAGATCAAGGAACTAAGGAGAATCAGAAAAACTTAACTAATGATCAAATCCAAACTATTTCCAAGGATCAAGTTAAAAGAGATGAAAAGTTGCTTGGAAAAAAAGGCCTACCTAATACGGTTAAGAAATTAAGGGGGGTGATTGTTGGCAATAATTTCTAACCGTTTCACAAGTCGGTGAAGTTCGAGGAACTAAGTTGACAAGTCGGTCAAGTTGATTTAATATTCAAATTTCGTTTGTTCTATCTATTTGTTTAGATAAATATGGGCTGTTATTCTAGATAAAGTCTAAATCATATTAAAAATCATAGATAGATAAGTATAAGCTAGATTATATAAACTCATGTTGCGGTGAGTTGTAACTAAGTTTTTGAGTTAATTTTTTCTTGGTTATAATATATCATTGGGAGTTAGCCAATTGATCTTGTTTTCTATACCGATCCGGGACTTGAAGACTCACCGCAGGAGGGGGATCTCCTACGATTAGCCTCCAGTGTGAGAATCAATAAGATGTTCTCTCAATGAGAGAGTATTGAGTGAGAGAGATAGAGTGAATTTGAGAGTGGAAATGGATGTGTTTACCTGAGACCTTTCTTCCTCTATGTATAGTAGAATGGTGTATTGTTTGCGTATCTTTCTAGAGCTTTGCTTCCTCTTCTTTTGGAAAGGGAGGTTGTATGATTCTGCTAACTCTCCTGTGTATCCTTAATTATTCCTCGCTAGTGAAACAAGTTGACTCTTTCGGAAAATTGCATCCTTTTTAGTTTATGGTTGGGGGTTACTGTTTTGCCAGAGTAGATGTTGACTACCCGTTTTATGATAAAAGGTGGGTAAAAGGCTTTTCTCCCTTTATCCTATGTTTGACGATTTTCTTCTTTCTTTTTGCTTGGCCTAGCCTTCGTTGTCATCGTGTTAACTATTTTAGACAGGACCAAGATCTATAGATCCAGCCTCGGCTTTCAACCTTGGCTCATGGCCGGTCGTGTGTGTATCTTTAGCATAACTCTATTGGTTTTGTGATCCGGCTATATTTCTTCCCATGTCATCATGTGAGTTTAACCCTCAACCGCATACGAAGAGTAATATTTTTCTATATACATTGATACCGCTAAACAACAAATCATTTGGTTCTTATTTATTTGCTTGTTTTATATGTTTAATGACAATCAATTGATGAGATGGTAAGAGAATACTTGGCCAGATAGAATAACATATGGTGCTTCTAAAAGCGCATTCCTCCTCTTGCACGTTTGACGAGACTCTTCTCCATTTAAAAAATAACATCTCTCTTACAAAGATGATTAATCAATCTATACTAATAAAATAAGATTTTTGTAGGTCATTTGTTATAATTCTAAAGCCACTAAATTTTATTTTTCCGCTTCTCTCTGCTAATAAATATCACATTAACTACAAATGATATTATTTAATTTTTTTCATATTAAATTTTTTTTTATTAAATTAAAAAATTCTTTTTACAAATGCATTTTGTAAAGAAATAATATTTTTATAAAATAAGAAATTTCTTTAAAAAGAATATCAAACTTTTAAAAAATACAATATATTTTAAAACCTGTGGCTTTTAAAAAATAAAATTCGTATGAAACAAAATTAATTAAATTTCAAAGCTATAATAAAGAAATTATTAAAAATGATACTTTTTTTAAAAACGGTTTGTTTTGAAACAATTTGTTTAAAAACCAACTTTTTTTTGAGAAAAACAAAAAAAAAATCAAACAAAAGTTTAAAAAATGATATCGTCCTTTTATCACTCATACGTAATGTCAATCATATCTTATATCAAAAGATTATTTTATAATTCAATAATTTTTATTAATAATTATTTAATATTCTATTTATTCAACTCGTATAATACACGAGTACTAACCTAGTTAAGTATATAATCGTATCTTTAGCCACTTCTAATAATACATGGCATGTAAAGAGATTCCTCCAATTCAGTCATGAAAGCATTAGTACGAGTTTATTTGATTGTTGTAAAAACTCCAATACTCCGTATCGATTTGCTCCCACAAAAATGCCTAGGTTGATGAATTAATTCTAAAGAAAAAACACAAGTAAAAAACGTGTCATCATGATTATATATATATATATACTATATATAAAACATACGAGAGGAGTATTTTAAGATACCATAAAATTAAGAACACTTACTATATTCAATGCATAAGATACAATCATTTTTAAGGGTAAAATAGTATTTATAATATTATTTACAAATTAACCCTTACAATTAGTTACATAATAACCTTACACTTACTAACACTTGCATAAAATTTTATATTATCTACCTATAAATAAAAAAGAACTTAATATATTTTAATATTTCAGCTATATCTTTTAATCTATCACATTTAAAAATATTTTGAGACTACAACTTAACCTGTGTTTTTTTAAACGTTTTGGTGTAAACTTTTTGCTGAACAGATCTGTAATTTGTGAAGTACAATAAGTTAATGCATATATGTACAAGTTGTTATGCAGAACCCATTTATTTGGTGTTTTAAATTTTAACTTAGAAAAAACATAATAGACTTTAGTAAAACTCTACAAGAATAACAAAATATTGAATACACGTGCCGGATGTAAAATGACACACCGCTGCATTGCGCGGGCATCCTTCTTATATATATATATATATATATATATATATATATATATATATATATATATATATATATATATATATATATATATATATAGGGATACATTCAATCAAGAACTAAAATTTTGTAAAGAACTAAAAAAACAATAATTAAAATTTCAAATATGTTAACTTCAAATTTTCAAATGTGTAACACATAGGTTTATTCAATCCGTATAATACACAATATTTAAGACATAACTTATTATATCATTAACCATAGCCCATGTATTACACGAGATTGTAACCTAGTGAACATTATGCATAAATGCATTCAAAAATATGTTCATATTCATAGTAGAATTTTAATTTAGATATGTAATATTTTACATTAAGAAATAAACAAGTGTATAAAGCATTAAATTAGTAAACTAATTGATGATTATCTTTATCTTTATCTTCTTTACTACTATATAAAACATAAATGAATGATAGTTTAGTAATTTAACATCAAAATTAAGACGGCATGTGAAGAGTCTCATGTTCAAATCCCTGCTAACCATAAACTTTCTTCCACATCTACCCTTGCTCCTCCATGCTGGAGAGAGCTGATTAATGTCGTTTGGTCTTTTCCGGTGACTGTTGATCCACCCTTCATCTATACTAGATTGAACCCATAACCGTTGAATCACTTAGTGCAACGAATGGGAATTCGATCTTCAGTTAGTTTAGCGTGAGAGTGTGAGATAGAAGAAGAACAATGATCGTCGATTCAATCCAAATTAGTTCATGTCATCGATTGTAGTATTCCAATTTTAGTTTTGAAATTGATGACATTGTTCATGTTTTTGAAGTAACTAGGGTCTTTTTCCCGCGCGCGTTGCGCGAGGATTTCTATCATGATCTCAAATTCGAAACTCTTACGGCCATCAATTTCTTGTAGCCGTTAATTTCCTGTCATACTGCGTTGTAACATTTTCAGTCAGTCATTGCCTACTTTAACACATGCTTGAATTTACATGCCAATTTAATAATGTGTTATAAAATGCCATATAAGATGAAATGATTCCAAAATAAATACAAATATTTGACCGTAAGTCAAATCCATCGGCTAAAGTCGATGTTTTATTCAGAAATAAGATGCAAAACCTATAATGTCTCCTTTTAACGTCTATTAAAGAAGTCAATAGTTAACATATTAGAAAAGGTTTGAATGCTTGGCAACATCTAATTAATTGATTATATATAAAACAATAGCATGGTCATCTTGGCCACCACCAAATGCCTCTATTGGATCTACTAATATAAGATCCATACTGCATACTTCTCCAACACCGTCCCTGTGCGGGATAATATAAACATTCACCATGGATCCACACGTTTATATTGCACATTATACCCTAAAGTTTTGTTGGTAATTTAAATCAAGGATTTACTCATAACTTACGCATCCACTTCACCCTGACTCTCTCTAAAAGAACTAGCAGTGAAGATATAGGCACTACAATCAAAGAAAGGAGAGAAAATGACGGTGTATGTCAGTGCAATACATAGTTGTACCCGATACAACACCTATTTATACATTATTGTTCATTCCGTTCCTTTATTAACATATAATTTAATTGTATGATATCCTCGAGAATTTTGACTACTGTATCAAAACATGCGGTTTTAGACTTCGTTTTGTGTTGTAATCTAATTTAATCTATTTTTAAACTGGACAGGGATACCATTCATGATAATGGTGGGTGATAATATTATTCATCTTCAAAATGACATGGAAACCATCCATTTGCAAATTTTAGAACATGCTTATCATCTTAAAAATACTTATCGGGGGTAGAAATTAATTAATTGAGGTTTTTGTTGCTAACATTATACTTAATTGATTGGAAATAGGCTTGTAGTTTTTAAGATCTAATAAAACACCATGCCAAACCAAATAGAGGTATTAACATGGAAATTTTATCCATACAAAAATTTTGTATGTTGTAAGCTTTTTGATATTGTTAAATTGGTGTTGTTGACAATAACATTATTGATATTGATGATTAGACGAATGTGTGGATTTCATGTAATCAAAGTCAATGTTAGGTTTTTAATTCGTTGTCCTTGGTTCCATCAAGTTCTTTGAGTTGGAATGAAGGTGTCTACGAGAACCCTTCTATGATGGTATGCTTTAGTTAATTTGTTCAGATTCATAAGTTTGTTAAAATTTACTGTCAGTTGAATTAATAATTATCACTCTTCCACCCTGTCCATTTTTACCGTTTAGTTTTTGTGATGAACTAAATTCTTACTTGGGTTATTGATACTAAGGCATAACTTGGAGGTGAATAGAGGAAAGCCGATGATTGTGGATCCCAAAATGAAATATGCATATAAATGACCCTAGATAGTTTTTGATGTATCATTTTTAGTTTTGGTCTAATGTCGTTTAGCATTTAGTGGTTGCAACTTGCAACTATATATTTGATTTTCAAAGGGGGATAACTTTCATGTAGAAAGCTTGATGATAGCATTTAGTGGTTGCAACTAAAGTTTAGGAATTAAAATTACCTGATTGCCCTGTTCGTAAATAATGTTTAAAGTCAAATAAAAAGAATTAAAGAAAATTTGATTGGCTAATAATGGTTCTTTTGGTTTTTTATAAAATTTTGGTTCTCATTTGAAAGCCCCTCTATATATATATATGTATATATGTGTATATATATATATGTATATATATGTGTATATATATATAGAGTTAGGATCATTACAGAACTACTTTTTATTTTCAGAACCACAGAACCATTGATTTACATAAATATGAATTAAGATTGGTGATACTTGAGCTGTTTTACATATGTGTATATCAGACATGAACAATAAATATGTAAAACAACTAAATATCACCAGCTTTAACTTACATTTATGTAAATCAATGATTCGTAATTTACATTTATGTAAATCAATGGTTTTTTTGGTTCTGAAAATAAAAAGTGGTTCTGTAATGATTCTGGCCCTATATATATATATATATATATATATATATATATATATATATATATATATATATATATATATATATATATATAGGATTAGGATCATTACAGAACCACAGAACCATTGATTTATATAAGTGTAAATTAAGTTTGATGATACTTAATCTATTTTACATATGTTTATATCAGATATGAAAATTAAACTATGTAAAACAACTAAATATCATCAGCTTTAACTTATATTCATGTAAATCAATGATTCGTAATTTACATTTATGTAAATCAATGCTTTTTTTTTGTTCTGAAAATAAAAAGTGATTCTGTAATGATCATAACTCTATATATATATATATGATACTAGGTATCATAACGGTACAATAAGTACAGTAAATTCGTGTCCTCCTCAACTGATTGAGGGTTCTAATGTTATAACATACATTAATTTAGATTTAGGTTTAAGTTTAAAAAATGTATGAATTAACTGTTTCGTATTTCTTTTAAGTCATGATATGGAATATTTTGCACCGCGTATAGTCAAATTATTTTGTGAAAATTATTTCGAAAATTTTGTTTAACATGAAAGAATTCTTGGTTTGTAATTTTTAAACAGTAGTTATATTTCATTATAAAATTTTTATTAATAACATAGGAATTATTTTTCATGCCAGAAAGGAACAATAATGTGATCTAGTTTAAAAAAATTTCAAAAGAAAATAAAGAGTAAAAAGATTAAGCAAAGTCACGTGTCAGTGCGGTAGGCGTGTAGTGATTCAGTAATCGAGTAAAGAGGGAGCACGTGTCACGGTCTTCATTATCCTCGACTTTTGTTTTTAAATTCGTGATAGTACATCCACCACTAACTGCATAGTTAACTTGTACGCTATGCAGTTATGCTGGTACTACATCTTTTACAATGTTATGTTGTAAATTTTTGTACGGTAAGTTATATAATAATGATTTTCGTTACTTAAATAATATTAGGTCATACTCACAAGTCATTTAGACATGCAATTTTAAAGTTACAATTACCCTTTCATGAAGATATCTACCAACTAGAATGAAGAGAAAATGATCCTTTGGAATGGACTATAAATTGTTGTAGAAACGTGAGGTTGTGTTTATATTGTGGAACAAGTAGAGTGAAATCACTTAGCAGAACAAACCAATTGATTAGTTCCCGTGATCGTAAACCCACTTTAGCTAATGCAACTCGGGAGGAAGCTGCTAAGATCCCGTCACTTACAAATGCTCCAGCGTGAAATAAAGAATTTTTTAGGTACAGGGAAAGTCAAGTCTTGACAAGTGATATACTAAAAATTGATATCATTTAAAAACTACAGTAGAAAAACATGTGAATGTAAAAACTACAGTAAAAAACATGTGTGTCGTAGTTTTTTTATTAGAGTAAACGTCACCTAGAGGTTCTAAGAAAACACTTAAAGGTGAGATGGTGAAGTGAATCAGTATCTAAAAGTAAATGGTGTAAGATTGAAACAAGTTCTTTATTGTATTGTTTAGTAAGTATGGCCTTGCTAATTTTAAGAGAATTATGTGAATCAGTGTTACTCATTTCAAATCGTATATTATGGAATTCAAGATTTGAGATGCTATACAGTACTAACAAGTCGCATAATAGGCATTAGCTACTAACAAACCAATAAGGTAAAAAAAATATAACAATAACACATAAATAGGATAAACAGAACAACACACGAAAATCTTCTATGCTAAAACTTTCAAACAACATCCTGCATCATTTGTCTGGGATATAACCCAACCTCTCCAAGAAACTTATAATTCAACCATCCGGGCTAGTAATACAACGACACCAATAAGGTAAATAAGTGGTATCTCTAGAGTCTAGAGTAGGCCATGTCATTTTCTTATGAGCATGGCTTGGGTCCAAGTGGTGATATTTGTTTTATATAAAAACTAGTATAGTATCCCGTATATTATAAAAAAAAAATAATACTTTGAATAATATATGATTGAGTTACGTATAAGTAAGAACTTCAAGTAAAAACAACAATATTATCATTTTAATCTTTTCTTTTATAATATTTGGTTTTTTAATTGTTTTTTAAAACATTTTTTTAAAATTTAATTTAAAAAAAAAATCATCCTTATAAACTTAGAAAAATATGGTTTTAAAATAGTTCGTATTTTTAAAAAGATTTTTGTTCAAGAAAATTTTTGTATTTTATACATTTTTAAAGTGTGTTTTTAGTAAACAAAAAATCTAGTTTTTTAATTTTTACAATATTATCTATTTTTTTAATATAGAAATGTTTTAAATAATATAATTACTACATATACTATTATCATTTATTAGGAGAGAGATGCGGAAAATGAAAATGAGAAAGTTTAATACGTTGACACGTGTCATATCAAAACATTTTTTAATTATAGATAACTAGCTTTAGTAAACCCGTGTATTATACGGGTTTAATAAATAGAATATTAATTAGAAAAAAGTATATTAATTATAAAACAATACTTTATGATAAGATATGATTAAAATTACATATGACTAAATACTATAAATAATAATACAATGATATCAACTTTTAAACTTTTATTTTTAATTTTTTTCCCAAATAATAAATTAAATATGTTGTCTCAAAACAAACCGTTGATATGTTAATAATTAAACATGTTTATAATATATATTTCTTTGTATTTTAAGTTATTTTTGTTACAAAATTCATAACTTAAACACTTGTTTGTGTTTTATTTGAATTTGTAGTTATGGGATGAAGCTCGGTGACTTCTGTGAAGAAAACCCAAGATTTAAAGAAGTTCGAGAGGAAAAATGCTTCTGATATACCATATTGAAGTTGAATATGCCCATATGAGCTGTCAAACTTTAAATAATTCATTTTTGAAGCTGGATATGATCATATCACTTCAGATATGACCATAGTCGGGCAGATAACGGGTTTATAACCCTAATACACCTTGTTTCCAACATAACTTTTTTGTCCTTTCAAACCCTAGCCTCCTTCAAACCCTTAGGTGTTTTTGAGCATTTCTCAAGAGCTTTTGGGAGTTTTGAAGGTAAATATTAAAGATTTCACACTTTTAAGAAGGATTTAACATCATCCACCCCAGTTCTACTCAAAATTGATTTGAATTCCTCTAGATCTACTATGAGTCCTTCCATGTTCTTGAGTTTAGGTGTGTTTTTAGTAAGCCTTATGGGCTAAACTCTTACTTTTGCTTGGATTAGATGAAACTTAGAATAATTTAACAACTTGTACATGATTCTTGGTGATGTTTATGTTAATGTCATGATGAAACTTGATTATTCTTAAATGATTATGCATATTTGTTCTAGTTTGATTAAATGTTTAACATTGTGGGTGTTTTAAGCATGTTAAGTTAAAAGACCTTATGTTCTTACAAGATTTATGCATATGATTGCATCTTTTGTATGTAATTTTATGATATTTGACTAGGAATGATAAATGAAGGTTGGGGTTTAGTAAAATTGGGTAAATATGCATCCTTATACTTATGTTCGGGAAAACCATAGTGTATGTCATGAATCTCTCTTGCCATTGGTTATGAATTGATTTTGTAATCGTAGTTTGATGTTCATGAGTTGAAGGGTAGTTACAGTTTTGTCTATTTTACGCAAATTGAGGTAGTTCTCGTGTGTTTATCGTGTTAACTTTCCAAAAATTTATGGAATTAGGTAACCTAACAGGAGTCTAATTCACTTTAACAATGACATAATTGTATCATTAGTTCTTCATAGCATAACTTTAGGTGGTTGTTGTGTGTTTATCGTTCTAGCTTTCCGAATGGTTATATGTCTAGATATCCTTGACGGTGGTTTAGGCTACTTTCATGTATCATGTGTAAAAATTGTCTCACCTCGAGTTTGTGCTAGTTGTTAATTCTATGCTAAGTGAAATCAAAGTCCAAGTGATATCTTTAATTGATAATGTATCTTCGTCTTTAATTCCTTAATTTATTAGTTTAACTTTCTAATCGTTTTGGTTAATTATAATATTCACAAACCCAAACTCAACTGATCGGTTAAATAGTGATGATGATTTAGTATTGGGAGCAATTGTGTCAACGGATCGATACTTGGTTCTTAACTCAAGCTATACTACTATACGATAGGTGCGCTTGCCTATTGTGTGTAGTTAGTTTAAAGGTGATAATTGTTTCTTTAAAATTAAAATAATTTTTGTGAATTTTCTTATCAATATATATATATATATATATATATATATACTTTACACACATCAACCGTTTTAAAATAATACCATTTTAAAATATTATCTTACTGTAACTTCCAATTTTTATTATGTTTATAAAATTTTACTCTTAAGAAAATCAAAATTTAAAATATTTCGTATTTTAAAAAAGTTTGATGTTTAAAAAAATTTCTTTTATATAAATTTATTTCTTTAGGAATAACCTTAATAAAAAGATCTATTTTTAATTTATTAAAAAACTTTTTTAAATCTAAAAAAAGAAATTAAATAATATCATTAGTAATTAATGTAGTTATTTAATAGGAGAAATAAGCGAAAAAATTTTGATGAAATTAAATGTGATGTTGTCACGTGTGATGTTGTCACGTGTCACCCGTAGTTACTTTTTTTTTTAAAGTAGAAAGATAATATATAATAAATAATATATATGTAGTTGTTCAAAAACAAAATCAATCTGTTATCACCTACCAAAGGGCTTGTAGTTTAATGGTATTAAAATGTGTAGTAAAGATTTTTATTATTAAATGGTTGAGAGTTTTAGTATTATGATAGATACTTGAGTATATCAAGAAGTAGGTTTAGAAAGATTTAGCTGGTCTTGATAATATCTAAAGAAAATTGCTTACAAGTTAAATACAACGCCATTTAGGTGTTTTTATTACTTGTAATAAAATTTATCGGTGTATCATCCCCTTTTCTTAAATATAAAGGCGAAAATATTAGAGTTCGGCTCAACACAAAGTAGGGTCATCGATTACCAGTTAAAATAATCAATCTGTTTTAATTGTTAGTTAAATAGGTTAACCGTTGAGTAATAGGCATTGGCCCAACAATAAGCATTCTTTATTTCTTGATCATGACAGGAACCGGGTGGGCCAAACATACATCATTTGATTTATTCATTTGTTGTTAACAACAGTTTGGGGCTTTGGGCCTTAATAAACTAAATCGCATGCTAAATAAAATAATCATATTGGTTAATGATACTATGACATGCAACTGCATAATGAAAATGAAAGCAATAAGTCGATAACCTCTATTTTCGATTATCTCACCCCTTATTCCTTAAATTTGTTTCATCATCAAAACTGGGTACCGGTACCAAAAATACTTGATACAGTACCGGTTTGGTTTTGGTATTTAGTATATTAGTTATATAGATATATTTTCTCTTTCTTCAAATCACTTTATGCAAGTTTTTTTAAGTTTTTGCAGCAGGCTGGAGGAAAGAAACAATGAGGTCTCCCCAACGACACAAAAAACAACGCTAGGTTTGTCACAAACACATTTTTATAATAGTTTTCGCAAAATTCCTACCTAATTTTATGGGTATTTTTTTTACGAGCAAGCGTATCCACACCAACACTACTAATGAGCAACTAAGGTTGTCTCAAGGATCATCACACAAGTTACATGACGTACTCTTTGCTTTTCTTTCTGCAAAACACTAAGGTGGTGTCTCATGTGTCGTCACACAAATTTATTTAAATTAACTTAAATTTGAACTTGTTAGTTCAAATTGGTTTTCTAATCTTAATTCGACATCATTTGTAAACTGATAATTGTTTTACTTTCTATACAAATCCTAGGAGTTTATAGGAAAAGAGGTGATCCTACACCGATGACTGATTTGAGGGCACTCAGTTTTGATTGAATAACGTAGGAGAAAGATGTATCACAGCTCTCCAAATAAAAAAAAATGAAGGAAAATAAAATATTGGTTAAAATATACAAGATCATCATATTAGTGGACAATGGTTATACATATGATAATGTAGATTTACGCTCGATTTATACTTAACTTCCATTCAATTTCTCTTATACAAATAGTAATAATAATTTATAGTTAACTACAAAAAGCAAAGTCGATTCTCTCTTGTAAACTTACTCTTCATAAAATATAAAAGTGATATGAGCACTTTATACAACTTATCCGTGTGATGTTATACGTTAATTCAATTGAAACAAATAACAAACAGGCCTAGTGAACTTTAATCAAAATTACTATTTACACTTTGAACATTTTCTCTTAATATTGTGTTTTTAACCAACCAGCTTATGACATTTGATCCTCCCATAATTGTTTATTTTTTTCCTTTAATAACTTTTAAAGTATGGTATTTTATTAAAATTTAAAAATAACGTTGCAACAAACTTATTTTTATCTAGATTTTGATGTAGATTTTTTTGAAAATCGAGTCATGCATAATAATATACAAGGCATTAAAATATAAACATATAAACCGTCTAAATACTTCGAGCTCCCTTTAGAAAAGTTATTTATCTTCTTACAACATTACGTATCACTTACGTTTTTATAAAATTTCACAGGCGGCTGCTTATTTTGAAAACACAATGCAGTAATGACTTTGACAATTATTAAACCTTTGATCACGTGAGCTCTTACACCACCATTTTGTCTATATTACTCCCTTGGGTTCTTCTTCACTACCCCCTTTACCACCTGCAATTCATCACGTTATACACAACTCACTGATCAATTCAACACCCGATTAAGGTCTGTTTTCATGTATAATTTCTGGGTTTATCGTCTTTTTTGTATTTTATTTGCCCAATTTTCAGTGAATTAATTGAGGTTTTGATTTACAAGAAAACGTTTGATCGGAATTTAGGTTTTGGGTTTATCATCATGTCGCTTAATATCATGATCTTGATTGTTTACATGCTTCCGATTGCATGCTATTAGGTGATCGTATGATAGTTGCTAAAGTCTAAAGCTTTGATGATGAAATTGCTGCAATTTACTGTTTTATCAGCTTTTGTGTAATCTTAGTTATTTTTTAGATCATAACTTCATAAGTGAGTCTGTGATACGTAAATCTGTTGATTTGGGGTATGAATTCGAGTTGCATGTATTCAATTATTATTTAATTAAGAGTACGATTTCTAAATATAGCTCTAAATAGATCTTATGCTTTTTGTTCAGTAGATTTGCTTGAGGTTAAAGATGGAGATTACTAATGTTATGGAGTATGAGAAACTTGCGAAGGAAAAGCTGCCCAAAATGATCTATGATTATTATGCATCTGGTGCAGAAGATCAATGGACTCTTAAAGAAAATCGATATGCTTTTTCAAGAATCTTGTAACCTTTTTCTCTGATTCAACGATTACAGCAGGGTGTTTTGATATTCATCATGACATTGGTTAAGTTTGATTTTGGTTTATAGGTTTCGACCGCGTATACTTGTTGATGTGAGCAAGATAGATATGACTACAACGGTTTTGGGCTTCAAGATTTCTATGCCGATTATGGTTGCACCTACTGCTATGCAGAAAATGGCTCATCCTGATGGTAAAGGCTCCTATATAAAGTTACTTGATTTAAAACTTTAGGGTCAAATACGAACATATTAGATACAACAGATTTAGTTGTGATCTCTTGCAACTAAAATGATATTGATGACAACATAGTTCTTGTAATCTTTACCCTATACTGTATTGTGGTACTTTTGTTTGATCATTATCGATTGGTGACTTGTTATAAGATAAAGAAATGAACATACAAAGGAGTCATCTATATGTATCTTTTAACTTGATATAAGTTGACTTGGGTTTTTGTATTTGCATTTTGAAACTGAATATCTGAAGTCATAATAATCAGATTTTAACATTTGGATTAGCTGAATATGCTTATGATTATTTGATTATTTAGAGGAATAGTTATTTTCATACTAGTTTAACAAAAATGATTAAGGATAGATTACCTATGTATGCATCAACTATTAAACGAGCCTGAAATTACAAAAACAAGATTATTTTTTGCAGGAGAGTATGCAACTGCAAGAGCATCAGCAGCAGCTGGAACCATCATGGTTTATTCCTTAATTACTTCATCATTGCGTTTATTTAACTGTTTTTCGTCCTTCAAGTCTATCATTTATTTTTGTTTTCTACCTTTAAAATTCAGCCTCTTACATAATACACTTTCTGTTTTCCAGACATTATCCTCATGGGGTACGTCCAGTGTCGAGGAGGTTGCTTCAACTGGTCCTGGTGTTCGGTTTTTTCAACTCTACGTGAGTCCTATCTTTAAAAAGATTATTAACGCACAACTATTTCATATAACAGTTTGTAATTGTAAGTTAATCGATTCCAAAATATTTCTGCCAAATTGGTAGGTGTATAAAGACAGAAATGTGGTATCTCAGCTGGTGAAACGAGCCGAAAAGGCTGGTTTTAAGGCGATTGTCCTCACTGTTGATACCCCAAGGCTTGGCCGAAGGGAATCTGATATCAAAAACAGGTATATGACACAATAATATTAGCCAATTATTACATCTAAACATTAATTCTTGAAATACAAATGTGTCCATTTATAGATTCGTTCTGCCACCAAATCTTACCTTGAAGAACTTTGACGGTTTAAATCTTGGCAAGCTAGATAAGGTTATTATCATCAAACATTTACAGGATTCATCTTTTCCATTATTAAGATCAATAATTTGTTATCAACTTGCAGACAGATGACTCCGGATTAGCTTCATATGTTGCAGGTCAAGTTGATAGGTCCCTTAGTTGGAAGGTGAGTTTGTGTTTGTGAATTTATGTGAATTTTCACAAAAGATGTCACATGTAGTTACTGTTTTATTATTTATTTATTTTTGGGACAGGATGTGAAGTGGCTCCAGACAATAACAGCGTTACCTATTCTAGTGAAGGGCGTTTTAACTGCTGAGGATGGTATATGATATGAATACTCTATGCATATACAGACATATACTAATTGTTCTGGTTATTAATCTGTCATTCTTGTAATTTTTTTCTAAAAATTCTTTAAGCAAGGATCGCGGTGCAACATGGAGTAGCAGGAATTATTGTGTCAAACCATGGGGCTCGGCAACTTGATTATGTCCCTGCAACTATTATGGCCTTAGAAGAGGTCTATCGGATTTCATTAAAAAAAATACTATTTTGATAATAATATAGTTTCTTTAAACATATTATGAAATTTTACAGGTTGTTAAAGCTACTCAAAACACGGTTCCCGTGTTTCTTGATGGAGGCATTCGGCGTGGGACAGATGTCTTTAAAGCATTGGCCCTTGGTGCATCTGGTGTATTTGTAAGCGTACTTACATGGTTATGCTTAGAATAAGGAGTTCTGGTGATTTATAGTAGCTTAAAAGATAAGAGGCATTAAGTATTTTGTTAAACAAGGTGATTATTATGTCGCTTGGCAGATTGGTCGACCAGTGGTGTTCTCATTGGCGGTAGATGGTGAGGCTGGTGTCAGAAAGACTCTTCAAATGTTGCATGATGAACTTGAGCTCACAATGGCGTTGAGTGGGTGTCGTTCCCTAGCGAAGATAACCCGCAACCATATCATGGCACCATGGGACCCGCCACGTGTCGGTTCTAAGCTTTAGAATCACTTGAAAAACATTCAACTTTATGGTAGAAAGGTTATGGCTTGGGAGGTGGATCATGTTCATCATGTTTTTATATCTATCATCTTTTTTATTATGTTTGGTGTCATTTTAATTGGTGTTTTTGATTTCACAATCATGTTACAAATATCAAATAACAAGAGCATAGATTATAGTTAGACAATACAGATGCAAATTTGCTTGTTGAATTGTTCAATTTGAAAGTCTCTTAAAATGAGTTGTTTGGTTTGGTTATTGGTTTGAAACAAACCTATCGCTACAACGATGTACGATCTGGTTTTGTGATCGTATTGGACCGGTTCTAGTCTTCTCGAGTTATTCCAAAATCCAATACTTTAGGTGCTAACTAGAGGTGGCAAAAAAAAACGGTTCGGGAACCGGTTTGGCCGAAAAAACCGAAACCGGCTTCTGGCCCAAACCGGTTTGGCCCAAACCGGTCCCGAACCGGTCCGAACCGCCGGTTCCTCCACCGGTTGGAGGCTTCAAAAAATGAAACCGGTTTCAAACCAGTCCGATCCCAAACCGGTTTCAAACCGGTCCCAAACCGGTTACCAAACCGGTTCCCAAACCGGTTTTAAAAACTACCAGTTATATAACGGCTATATAGCCGTTTTTGACCGTTTTTTGTGTTTTTTACCATTATACCCCCATTAAGCTAGTATGAATATGTATTGGATGTTTTGGTTGAACCACAACAACTTAAAACACTCTCTACTCTCAAAAAACGCTCTCTATTCTCAAATACGCTCAATACTTTCGTTCAATTCAAAAAAACTCTCAATACTTTCGTTCATTTCAAAATGGCTTCATCAAGTGCTCAGTCATCCGTTGGTTGTGATGCGTCTTCAAGCAACGTGGTGGTAGCAATCCTTCCTACGAACAGGAACCCCGAAATATGATGCAATTATGATTTATGTCAAATGGTTAGCGGTCCAAATAAAGCTCGTTGCAAGTATTGTCATAAGTTTTTCAAAAAAGATGCAAATACAATTTTGAAAAACCACATTGCGAATAAATATTGTAAGGCTTTGAAAGGTGAACCGTCTCAAGGTCAAGCTTCGATGACAAGCGAAGGGAATGTTTGGGCTTATGACGTTGATGCGGTTCGTGAGCAAATGACGCATTTTGTAATTCAAGAAAGCTTGTCATTCAAACATTTCGACAATGAACGTTTGACTCGGCTAATTTAACGAATTCTCCAACCGCGATACACACATGTAAGTCGTGCTACACTTAGAAGAGATTGCTTAAAAATATGGAAAAAAGCTAAAATTGAATTAATATCTTATTTTGAAAATTTACAAACCGGTGTTAACTTAACTAGTGACGTTTGGTCGACTCCGCACGGTTCACCGGACTCGTACATTTGTGTCACCGCCCATTAGGTTGAACCCGATTCGTGGCAAATGATGAAACATACGATTGCGTTTGAATTGTTTGATTATCCTCACACCGGTCAAAATATTTTTTATCTTATTGACAAAGTTATTAGAACATATAAACTGAAAAACAAAATCTTGTCAATATCTTTTGATAATGCGTCAAATAATACGCTTGCGATAGAACATCTAAAATTAAAATATAAACCAATTTGTGACGGTGTGTTTTTTCATAGTCGATGTGTTGCGCACATCATAAACTTAGCCGTTCAAGACGGTTTAAAAACTATTGAAACAGTAAAAGATAGTTTTAAAAGAATATTACGTGATATTTTTAGCAGTAACCAAAGATATAATAGGTATCGCAAGTTTTGTAAAGATGCAGATTCCAAGTGTTTAGGTTCGAATTGGGACGTACCTACAAGATGGAATTCGACTTGTAACATGTTTGAAATGGCTATTAACCAAAAAAAAGTTTAATAGCCTTTCATAATACTTTGATGAGTCATGGAAAGGCTTCGACTTACCATCCATCGGGTTGGGCTATTATTGAAAAAATAACCAAAATGCTTAATGTTTTTAAAACCGCAACTACTTGTCTTTCTAGAGTTTATTATCCAACGAATCCATTAGTACTTCACCAAATTTACCTAATGACTTCAAAATTAAATGAGTTGTCGTTCAGAGGTAGACCTTATTTGGATATGATACCACCAATGAAAGAAAAATTTAAAATATGTTTTAAAGAAATGCATCTGGTTATTATATGTGCCGCTGCCTTAAACCCTTGTTTAAATACGTCGGGGGTTGAAACTTTACTTGATAAAATTACTTTTAATTTGGATTTAGAAGAAGAAAACCCTTATTATGCTCAAAGTGCAAAAAATAATTTTAACACACATTTAGGCCAAATGTTTGATATTTATTTAGCAAAATATGGTGAAACATCAAACATACATGAGTCTATGCGGCATGCGGCACATGACGAAGGTTCAAGTGATCCAATGTTTACTTTGTATAATACTTTAAGAGATGAATGTAGTAAATGTCAACGTGGTAACACTCCGAGTAGTGAAATCGGGAGGTATAGTGGAACAAACTTTTTATCCACCATGACTTCCCAAGATTTTAAAAATTTTAACTTGTTGGCTTGGTGGATAGGTAAAGAAGATCAATTTCCAATCCTATCTACCATGGCCCGAGATTTACTAACCGTCCAAGCTTCCACGGTAGCTTCGGAATCTGTTTTTTCTGTTAGTGGCAGGATTATATCAATACGAAAAACCCGACTCACTCCCGAAGCAGTTGAAATATGTATTTGCTTGAAGGATTATTTGGATGCAGCTGAAAGAATACAAGACAAATGCTCACTTGAAGGAGAATTAGAATATGAAGCCGAAATATATGAAGACGAAGTAGACGGTGGATTGACACCCGGAATGACCGATGATGAAGCGGCATATGATGAGTACATTCGTAATAGCTCGGGTTCTGGTGGCAAAGAATAAAATATCCAAATATGCAACGGACGAACGGAGAACGACTTTAGTTTTTAAAAGTTTACGTCATTTGAATTGTTTATATGTTTTGAATAGTATCTTTATTTTACATTTTATGTAATCTTTGATAAAAATAAATAATCATATTTAATTTTTTATGTATCATAAATCATAATTATATTTTCATTTAAATTTTACATTTTATGTAATCTTTGATTTTTAAGCCTTTTGTAATGTTTTATGTTTTAATATTTATAAATAATTTATATAAATGTATAATCTTTGATAAAAATAAATAATCAAATGTTTGATGTTGATTTAGCAAAATAATGTTTTAGATTAATTGAACAAGTTTTGAAGAATTTAATAAGTGTGAAAAACTTCTGAAATTTTGCTAAGTGTTTGGGCGTTTGGATTGTTTGGGTGCATCATCACTGTTTGGGGCATCAGCTAGGCGTTTGGAGAATGTTTGGGAGCATCATCACTGTTTGGGCGCATCATCACTGTTTGGGCACATCATCACTGTGGGCGCATCATCACTGTTTGGGCGCATCATCACTGTTCAGACGCACCTGTTTGCGCGTTTCTTCATTGGATTTAAAAAAAATGCAAACCCAAATCGGTTTGAGCCCGAACCGATTTTCAAACCGGCCCGGACCGGTTCGATAGGTTTGAATTTACTAGCCCTAAAACCGGTTTAGGAACTGAACCGGTTTGGGGTTCAAACCGGTTGAAAATAAACCGATTCAAACCGGACCGGTTTGAAACCAAACCGGACCGGTTTGAAACCGAACCGGTTTGACACCAAAAACCGGTTTGTACACCACTAGTGCTAACATATAAAGAACCTGTTAGAAGGTAACGGTATCAAGAATGACATATTGTAGATGCAATATGTATTTGTGATAGAGTATAGAGGTAAGGAATGCAATATTTTTTTTGATAGTTTTGCTAGGCAAAATTTGAACATATTTTGGTTTCTTGAGAACACATAAATACATTAAAGTATCCTTTTTAAGTGGCAAGGGAAATCATATGTATACAAACCCAAATTAAAATGTCATACACATCATTTTTTAATAATTAAAATATCATGTTTTCGATCTTGTATTAATTTATTTCTTAAGAAAAGAATTTACCATAGTCCATTCTACTCCTTAATTTTTAAAACTTTAATATTTTCATATCTTTAATATGTAGTATTTTATAGTTTTTTTTATTAAATATCAGAAAATAGTAACCAAAATTTAAAATGTTTCAATTAGGTCATTTATGTATATTTTACCCGAATTGGATCACTAAAACATCAAATCTAGTCATCATTGGAATTTTTTTATGTCAAAAAAAAATAAAAGAGAAAATGTGAGAGTCTGGATTTTAATATATGTACTTATATTTAAAAAAAAAAGAACATGTTAATTATATTAAAAATATTAACTAATACCTAGAACTTGCGTCACCACTTCACGTCAACATAAAAAAAATACATTCCCTAATTGAAACAAAAAGAAAGATACTAAAAACATATTAAAACTTAAAAATTAAAAATTAAATAAACATGAAAACATGATTTAATTAAAACATCATTTAAAATTGAGTATGGTAATTGAAAACTTTCAAACCTTGGTTCTATTCTATAAACTTACCTTTTTTTTTTTATTAAAAAGTAATAATTTATAGCTGACATTCTTATTTGATGTGACAGTTATTTTGAAAAATATAAAACCGGTGATCTCGTGAGCTTAGGGTTGTTCACGAGCCGAACCGAGCCGAGCCAGGGCAAACTTGAACTCTGCTCGAATTTAAACTGAGCCAACTCGACTCGGTTCGGTTTTAAAATCGAGCTAGAAATCTGAGCTCGAGCTCGGCTCGGTTTTTAACCGAGTTGGCTCGGCTCGGTTCGTTTTGGCTCGGTTTTAATTTCATAAACACAATTAAAAAATCAAATGCAAAATAAATTTAAAATACTACATAACTCATTAACGGTTTATGACAAGTTTCACAAATATGAATTAGTTTAAAGAAACTAAGTTCAACTTCAACAAAATACAAATAACTTCATCAGTATCTAAATTGAAGAAATAAACCCGTAACACATATACAAACAGTAGTATATTTTTAGTAAATAAATTAAAAGTATGTTTGAATAATTTATTCTAATATATAAAAATATATAAACATCACATAAAACAATCCAAAACAAACATTATAGTTAATATTTTGATAAAAAGATTAGTTAAAAATATATTATATTCTTAACAAATAAGTAAATACAATGATATATGTTATATACATAAAAAACATATATATTACAAGTAAAACAATCCGAACCATACCGAGCCGAGCTAACAAGCGAGCTAAACCGAGTCGGCTCGTTTTCATACCGAGTCGGCTTGGTTCAGTTCAGTTTAAAACCGAGTCATTTCGAGCGAATTTTTTTCAAGCTTTTTCCGAGCGAGCTACGAGCCGCGAGCTATTTGGACGGCCCTACGTGAGCTCTTACACCACCATTTTGTTTGTATCACCTTTTACCACCTGCATTCCACCACCATCATTCCATCAACATCTCCTTACAAATTTTCAACACTCGATCAAGGTATGTTTTTGTATAACATTTCTGTGTTTTATCGCTTTTTTATGTACTTCATTTCCCCAATTTTCAGTGAACTAATTGAGCTTTCATATTAACATGAAAACTTTTGATCAGAATTAAGCTTTTGGGTTTATCATTAAGCTGAAAAATGAGGGAATTTGTCACTTAATATCATAATCTTGATTTCTTACATGCCTTCAATTGCTTGCTATTCAGTGATCATATGATAGTTGCTACTGTTCTATGACCTTTTGTGTAATCTTAGGGCTTTTGTATTTCTCAACAAATTGTATAAAGTTTGAATCTTTGATCATAAGAAATTGTGTAATTCAAAATCTGTTGATTTGGGATATGATTTCGAGTAATCAAGTTGCATGTGTTCACTTTTTATTAGATTAAGGGTATGAATGATTGAATTCTAAATATTGTAATCTGAATAGACCTTATGCTTTTTGTTCAGTAGATTTGCTTGTGGTTAAAGATGGAGATTACTAATGTTATGGAGTATGAGACACTTGCAAAGAAAATGTTGCCCAAAATGATCTATGATTTTTTCGCAGCGGGTGCAGAAGATCAATGGACTCTTAAAGAGAATCGATATGCTTTTTCAAGAATCTTGTAAGTTGTAACCCGTTTTCTGATTCAATGATCATAGACAGAATAGCTTTTAGCATATGTAATTTTGCCCAAAATGATTTTGTTATAGGTTTCGACCGCGTGTACTTGTTGATATGAGCAAGATAGATATGACTACCAATGTTTTGGGCTCCAAGATTTCTATGCCTGTTATGATTGCACCTACGGCTATGCAGAAAATGGCTAACCCTGATGGTAAATAAAGTGTTTATAGCATTTAAGAAACACAGAAAGTGTTTATTGCATTCAAGATACACAATAAGCTATAAGCACTTGATATTATGATATATGCAGTCCCAAACACCATCTTAGCGATATATGACCGTATTATATATATGAACTGTATTGTGGTACTTTTGTTAGATCAATATCAAATGATGGCTTATTATGGCTTATGAGTTAAATGAGATGAACATACAAAGCAGTCACCTATATGTACCTTTTAACTTTATATACATTCGACTTTGGTGTTTGTATTTGCATTTTGAAACTTATAATCTGAAGTTATAATCAGATTTTAATTTTTGATTAACAGATTCTACTTATGATAATCTGATTATTTACAGTGGAGAAACATACAACTTAAAACAAGATTAATTTGTTGCAGGAGAGTATGCAACTGCAAGAGCATCAGCAGCTGCTGGGACCATCATGGTTTACTCCCTTCCCCTCTTATTTCCCACTTTTTTCGTCCTTCAAGTCTATCATTTAGTATTGTTTTCGACTTTTGAATTTTAGTTTTTTACACAACACGCCCTATGTTTTCCAGACATTATCCTCATGGGCTACCTCCAGTATCGAGGAGGTTGCTTCAACTGGTCCTGGTATTCGGTTTTTTCAACTCTATGTGAGTCCTATCTTTAAAAAGATTATTCAAACACACGCACACAGTTATTTCATATAACAGTTTTCAAATTCTTAACTAACTCTCCTGAAATAATTCTGCCAATTTCTAGGTGTATAAAGACAGAAATGTTGCAACTCAGCTTGTAAAACGAGCAGAAAAGGCTGGTTATAAGGCGATTATCCTCACTGTTGATGTCCCAAGAGTTGGCCGAAGGGAATCTGATATCAAAAACAGGTATACTACACGATTTTGTTAGCCAATTATTATATTTAAACGTTATATTCTTCAAGGTGTCCATTTACAGATTCATCCTGCCTCCACATCTTACCTTGAAGAACTTTGACACATTAAATCTTAGCAAGCTAGATAAGGTTAATATCATAAAACATTTACATGATTCAGCTTTTCATTTTTTCTATTATTAACGTCAATAATTTGTGATTAACTTGCAGACAGATGAACCCAAATTAGCTTCATACTTTGCAGGTCAAGCTGACAGGTCTCTTAGTTGGAAGGTGAGTTTGTGTGTGTGTATTTATGTGAATTTTCACAAAAGATGCACATATAGTTATTGTTTCTTTCGATACAGGATGTGAAGTGGCTCCAGACGATAACCGCATTACCTGTTCTAGTGAAGGGCATCTTAACTGCCGAGGATGGTAAATGCTATGAATAGATTACATCTATTGATACATACTTCTTCTATGCATATATTAATTGTTCTGGTTATTAATCTGTGATGTTATTTTTTATTTTCTAATAATTCTTTAAGCAAGGATCGCGGTGCAACATGGAGTAGCGGGAATTATTGTGTCAAACCATGGGGCTCGGCAACTTGATTATGCCCCTGCAACTATTATGGCTTTAGAAGAGGTCTATCAGTTTTTAATCATAATTATATTATCGTGATGATAATAGAGTTTTTAAACATATGTAATAAGATATTTACAAAAAAGATTGTAAATTATGAAATTTTATAGGTTGTTAAAGCTACTCAAGACAGGGTTCCAGTGTTTCTTGATGGAGGCATTCGGCGCGGGACAGATGTCTTCAAAGCATTGGCTCTTGGTGCATCTGGTGTATTTGTAAGTTTAACTGTAAACTATCATGATTATGTTCAAATTAAAGATTTGTCCAAACATACTGTTTTGAACAGTTGGTGTCCAAAATAGGCAGTTTTTGTCCAAAGTCGTTATTTTTAACGATTTATGTTAGCTTAAGAGATTAGAGGCGTTAAGTGCTTTGTTAAACGAGGTGATTATTATGACGGTTTTCAGATTGGTCGTCCTGTGGTGTTCTCATTGGCGGTAGAAGGTGAAGCTGGTGTTAGAAAGACTCTTCAAATGTTGCATGATGAACTTGAGCTTACAATGGCGTTAAGCGGGTGTCGTTCCCTAGCGGAGATAACCCGCAACCATATCGTCGCACCATGGGACCCGCCGCGTGTCAGTCCAAAGCTTTAAAATTATTTGAAAAAACTTCGACTTTATGATGGAAAAGTGTGTTTTGGAAGGTGAGTTATATACTTACTAGTTTTAGTAAATCCGTGTATTACGCGGGTTGAATAAATAAAATATTAAATAGAATAAAAATTATTACTTATAAAACAATATACTAAGACATGATATAATTGGAATTACGTATGAGTAATAACTATAAGTAATAAAACAATAATATGTACTTTTTAAATTTTTTTATTTTTTTCAAAGATAAAGTAAACATTTTGTTTCAAAATAACGTTTTAAAAAATTTTTATTTTGAAAAATTTCTTACTATAACTTCCTATTTTAGTTATCTTTTTATAAAAAATTTACTTTTTTAAAATATTACGTTAAAATAGTTTTTTTTTTAGAAAAAAAAAAAAATATAGTCTTATATAAAACTATTTCTATAAAAATAACATTAATAAAAAGATCTCTTTCTTAATTTAAAAAAAAAACAATTATAATGTAAAAGTGAATAAATAATATTATTACTAATTAATGTAGTTATTTAATAGGAGAGAGAAGCGAAAATAATTTGATGAAAATGAATGTGATACTGACACTTGGCATCACCACTTACCCTTTTATTAGAATATATGATGAAGATATCTCTACCCTTATTATATTTGGTGTTTTTAATTTCACAATCGTGTTCCTAGCAAATCATAATATCGAATAAAAGGCATAGATTATAAACAACAGAAAGAATATATTGTTTGACTTAGCTCTCGTTTTGTGAAGTGATCAGATCGCTTCACAATCTGATTTAGACAGTCTTACCCTACACTTTTTGAAGGAGGTTGTTTTGCGATTTGTATCATAGTTAGACAACACGTATGTAAATTTGCTGGTTGAATTGGTCAAATTGAAACAAACCTTTTAAACCAAGTTGTTTGGTTTGAAACAAACCTATCGATACAACGAAATCAGATATAGTCTTGTGGGCGGGTTGGATCTATTCTAGCCTTCTCGAGAAATTTCCAAATCTAGTATGATTTGCAACATGTAAAGAACCCGGTAGAAGGACAAGGGTATCAACAATGACATTGCACATGTGATGTGCATATAAGATTTATGTCACACATATGTATATATAAGAGTAGATAGAAGGCAGGCCTGGTATGGGCCGGGTCAGGCCCAATGGTTCAAACCATTCCAAAGCCAGGTCAGCCCAATTCCAAACCTCCACAGCTCCACTAAAGAAACCAATTATATTGTCGGAGTATCGGGTCGGACCTATTACAATAAATGATGCATGAATTAAAACCACTAAAATATTATAACCACTAAGAGCATCCCTGTTCGTTAAATTTATGTGAGTGTATTCCCTATATTATATGATATGGTTGTAAGTGGTTGTAAGTGAATGATATGATAAATTTATTGTTCAATCTGTATTTTTGGGAAACAATGTTCAAAATCTTATAATCTTTTTGATATATTTTAAGTGGTTGTAAGTGAAGATGAGAGAAAAAGTAATAATAAAAATATAAAAATTATTATTTAATTAAAAAATAAATAGAAAAAGTAGTGATTTTTAGTGTAATTATATGGATAAGAATGAGGATGGGCTGTGAATACTCTAAGATTAATAGATGTTAGTCAATAAATAACAATTAATTAGCTGCAGTCTTCAAGATGAAATCTTAATAGTAAAGTCTCTCTTTGATCCGAGAGGTTGAGAGTTTAAATTCTACGAAATATAAGCATGGATGGTTAATTGGCGTAGATAAAAAATTGTTTAAAAGAAAACTAGTTATTATTGTGATATAACTATACTTAATCACGTCAATGTCACAATATAATAATCCTAAGACACGTTGGTGTTTGCTAATTTTTGTTAAAAGAGATTCGTGGTTTTTTTTTTGAACGATAAATATACGACCTTGCTTCGAAGGATAGGTGTTATCTTAGTCGGGTCCATCTATTCGTTTTCTAGCCGGAACCGTATCCCCAACCTGCTCAGAAAGAAAACTATTGCTGAGAAAACTAGCTGGCTCAACTCTGAGCAATTTGCTCAGAATGAGACTTTAACCCGTTACCATTTCATACTTACATGTTATACGTATCTAAACTCAACTAGTTGGGTTAAAAATCAGTGATACGACTAGTGGTTTAACGTGCATCATCGCGTGAGTTTTACAGGTATTTTTTATATGAATAAAGTAAATTAATAATTTTATGCCATCAAAAAATAGTTTCACCTGTTCACCTAGCAAATTACATCATTATTAATACACAATCATGTATTTCCCGACAGAAAGGTCTAGAAACCATTATTAAACATTATTATTATTATAACACCAACGATGGTAACGAAAATGCTTTTCTTAAAATGTGAACGTATGACTGTCGGAGAACACTTGCAGAAGAGGAGATCACAGGTTTTCTGATTCTCTTTCTTCAGTTCCCCAACACACAATCATTCATTGATTCATTCATTCTATCAATCAATCAATCTCACACAACATTCAAACTTTCAAACCACAATTTCATCTTCATGGGTCAAGAATCCTTCATCTACAGCTTTGTAGCTCGAGGCACCATGGTTCTAGCTGAGTACACCGAGTTCACGGGTAACTTTCCGGCGATCGCGACTCAGTGTCTTCAGAAATTACCCTCTACCAACAACAAGTTTACTTACAATTGTGATCATCATACGTTTAATTTCTTGGTGCAAGATGGGTATGGTAAGTTGGTTTGATTTGGGGGTTTTTAGGTGGATCTGATGTTGTTTGCATTGTGTTTGCGGTGTTGATGTGTGGATTTGTGTGATTGTTTGTTGATTTGATTGATTGAAGAATTAGTTTGTGGGGTTTAGGGTTTTGTTGATTTAGGTTGGAGTTTGGTGGTTTTATTCTGTTTTTGTAGGGTTTTTGGTTTGATTTGATTGTGAATTTTGATGGGTTTGGGGAAGAAAGTGCTGTAGAAAAGTGGGGTGTGTTTTGAGTGAAAAAAGGATGAAGCTTTATTGTTTCTTTGTGATATTTAGATTGGGTGAATTGGTGTTTGGGTCTAGGGTTTATTTATAGATTCTAGTGCTTCTATTGATTGTTTGTGCTAAATTATGCTAATTATTGGGTAATTGCATCTTGAAAATGGAATAATTAGATAATCTCTTTCAAGCACGTTGCTAAACACCCCCTAAAAAACTTGAATGATGCAAACCAGATGAAAAAGTTAGATTGATAGGCAACTTGATGCTTGATAGGCAACTTAGCTCCCGCTTGCATAGAGTTCAGGTAGGACTGGCTTGCTTCCGATTTGATCTACGTTGCCTCACCCTACACTTTGTGCAAGAGGCTGTTTCCTATGGCTTGAACCCAGGTTGAGCTAGACAATCAGTTCTTTAAGATACATAATTTAGCGCTAGGTAATTGAAGGGATTAGGCACACCCAAGGCGCATAGGCTGAGGCGCAAGACGTTAAAAAAAAGCAAGGGTTCTTTTAAGCAAGACTTACCGTGTAAAAAGACCATGTTTATGGGTTTAGACATGTTTTAGGCTGGAGTAAGGCGAGGTTCTTCAGATTTTGGCCCGAATGTGTAGGTTTTGTCCGAATCTGGCCATTTTTGGATTCTTCACGTTCTTCATATTTTGCAGCATCTTTTCTCAAGTCAAGAAGTTGTATGACCCGTGATTGCTTTTATTTGAATCTGCAGCTTATTGTGTGGTTGCAAAAGAATCAGTGGGCAAGCAAATATCTATAGCATTTCTTGAACGAGTGCGGGCAGATTTTAAGAAAAGATATGGTGGTGGTAAAGCAGATACTGCAATTGCTAAAAGTCTCAACAAGCAATTCGGGTACACATAGATAAATGATTTTTGTGTCAAATAACTTTATTTTGTTTGCACTGAATTGATATAAAGACGGTTTGAATTTGCAGTCCTGTAATGAAAGAGCATATGCAGTATATAATAGAGCATGCAGATGAGATTGAAAAACTGATAAAAGTGAAAGCACAAGTTTCAGAAGTTAAGAGTATTATGTTGGACAACATAGACAAGGTATGTCCCAACAATTGTAATTGCATTTAGGGAGTGTTTGAAAATGTGTTTTTTCAATCATTACTTGAAGAAATCAACTAAAGATAACCACTTATTAAAACTATAATACGCGTGTGCATATCTAATTATCGAAATAAGTAGTTTTAAACACTCAAAATCTGTTTACTTTGACTTCTAGATCACAATAATCTAATTTGGTGTTTAAACATAAGGTGCTTTATTTTAATGTATTGGCGTCATGTTCACCTAACTAGAGTGACATCCATTGACTTTCAATATTTGAAATGTTTGTTTAATTGAAAATTTTTTTATGATCACCTCTGTTGTGTTTATTAACATTTTTAGTACTAGATGTAGTGCTGCACAAACTTGGTTTTTGACCCCAACAGGTTCAGGTTTGGTCAAAAAAGGTCAAATCTGTTTTTGGTCAAACCGGTACGGGTTTGGAACCGGTTCTTAGTTGGGGTTTGACCAGTTTGAAAACCGGGTTTCGACCGGATTGGTTTGTATTCAACTGGGTTCAAACTGGTTTCAACCTAACTGGAGGTGGCAATTATGGCCTATTTACTTATGGGTTAATTTGGGAACCGCTCAGACATGTTGAAAATAGCCCGAAGTCTATTTTCTAATACATACAATTTCCTATCAAAATTTTTTAAGAATATTGCTGTTTATTATAATTAATTTATCTATAATTATATAATAATTTAGAAAGTGCAAAAAAAAAGTATTACCTGGTCAACCCAACCTAGCCCGTTTCGACCCATACTTAGAAATGACCCGTATTGGCACCTCTAGTTTTTGAAATTGAAATTAAAGCATGTTTGACCTTAAAAGGCCGCCTTATTTTTCAGGCCATTGATAGAGGAGAGAACCTTGCAACATTAAATGACAAAGCTGAAAATCTGCGTGATTCGGTATGCTCATTTCTTATTTCCGCTATCAAGATTCAAGGTTATATGATTGTATTTTGCTGACCCTTTTTTTCCGGTGTTTCTTCAGGCTCAACAATTTAAGAAAGCGGGCACAAAAATCAGAAGGAAAATGTGGTATCAAAACATGAAAATAAAACTAGTTGTTCTTGGTATTCTTCTGCTACTAGTCCTTGTTATTTGGCTTTCAATTTGCCATGGTTTTGACTGCACCAACTAAGAATATATATTTAGAGGTGCGTTCTTTTCTGGACCAGTAATATGTTGAGAAAATCACAAGAACGCATAATGCATTTGTGTATCTTGCTTTGAATGTGATACACAAGACGGTTGTGTAACCGTATGTATTTCACTCGCCCAGTACTTCTAGTTATCTTTTTATGCACTACGTACTAGTGTATTATGTGATTCTTAACATATTATTGATTCTGAAATGAATGTGTCCATATATATTTCTAGAATTTCAAGAGGAAAAAAGAGATTGCAGGCTAAGACAGTATTGTTGTATGGAGCTATATTGTAAAGGTGGCTTATATGGTGTTAGAGGCTGAGTGAAATCAATTTCTAATTTAGTTACTTTTTTTTTCTTTCAAATTTGTTGTGCTACAAAGTGTGAAATATTACCAAAAAACTCAAGTTCCTTGAAATTAGTTTATCCATTTCTGAGCCATTATATTTTTATATTATGGTTATCCACCATTTTATTTTATTCTTCTTTGAGAACATGGTATTTATTAGCAGCATATGAGACATCCTGATAATGTTATGGCTTCAATATATCTCTTTATTTTAACATAGGGGAAGAAAATTAGTAGCTACTTTTCTTATGGTTACCTTTTTATATGATTAATTTCTTGACTTCCAAGTTGAGAAAACTTGAAGACTAGTTTGGTAATGGGCATCTGTTTCCCCCTTGATGATAATCTTGAAAGCAAATTGGTGAATGTAAATGACCTTAAGGGTGGTTAAATGTGTTAGGGATAAGGTATTGCAAACATACACACACAATCAATCAATCAATGCACAAAGTAAAACGAACACAAGATTTGCATGGTTCGGTTGATGCGACTTGCATCCACTGGTTGCACCTGGGATGATTCTTTTATTGTTATCAGCTTCACTCATGATAAGAAATTACAAGTACAAGCATGATATATATAGATACAAGATTAAGGTAACACTCAAACACGCAAATCACATCAAAATATAACTCCTCAAGCACTTTTTGTTAAATGCTTTTGTTATTGCGTCATATCATATAAATCACTTTCAAGACATGACAACAACATAGGTTTGTTGCAAATTTGTTAGCGGCAATTTTCAAAGAAGCAACAAATGCAAACTCCGTATCAGGTCTATAATACATTTAAATGTGACGTTGATAAATCGGTATCATATAACTTAACAACAGTGGATGACTTACATGATCTATTCAGCACCAGGGCCATTTAGCATCTCTCCTTCTGACCCAACGATCCGTTTGGCTATTTTTTTCAGCTTGCTGCTGATTATTAGTTTCCATTGTGAACACCTGACAACACCCAAGATTTCTGTCGCGCACAATTGCATCTTTCTTGTATGATGGGTTTTCATACCTTGGATGCTGAATAAACACCACCTTTTTCCACCATAGTTTCAGAGCCTGCATCACAAATATGTAAAAACAGGTTTCGGGTCAAAACAAGTAGTCTTGGTAAGGGTCAAATTGATCAGGATCACCTTTTGCCCAATTCTTTTAATTTTGTAATAGATAATTAGTGTGCCACATATGAATATAAATGATATATAGTTTCATTACTAATCTAATCTTTTAAAATAAAATGACTTGAGATTCGACCTGTTTCTTTCTAAGCTAAAATTTATATGTTAGAGATATAACATATCCGAATCAACATATTTATACCATAAATGGGTCATAAGTACCACCTTTACATACAAGTTCATCCTTTTTAGCTAAAAAGGAAACAGAGAAACTTACATGCCAATAGATCCAGATTGCAACTTTGTGAGGCATTAGCCAGAAGAAAACCTCATGCTGAACAGATGATGAAGATACCCTATTTGCAGTTAAAGAAGCGGTGAAGTAATCACCAAGTTTAGGATGTTTAACTGAAATATTTACCACAAGATTATCCCCGGGTACACTTGTTTTAATGCTCCAGTTCCCAAGCATATCCTGTTATTAACCAGTAATTAAAACCAACAACCAAAAACAATCCATGTATAAACACATTTAAGTATATGTACATACACACCATGAAAGGGCTAACATGAAGCGGTTTAGCAACCACATCTGAGTTTGGGTTGAAAAGGAACTGTACCCTTTCTCCCCACGGCGTATTGGTAACCTAAGGCACAAAATCGTAAATTATAAACATGATTAGCATTTAAAACAAAGGAAAATATCTGAAATATACAGTAAAGCCAAAAATGAGTGAAATTATTTATGTAACTAAATTGCAGACCTCAGCAATGCATTTCTTTAAGCATCTGGTTGAGCCTTCTACATCATAGCAATAGTACAAACTCAACGGGTTTTGTTCGTATCCAACGCTAGGAGGAATCGTCAATAGGCACCTACACCAAAGGCTCAGAGGTTAGCAAGTAGCATTCAAACTTCATAAACATACTCATTCTAACTCAATTATCTAACCTAGAATCTAAATTCCCAAACACAAAAGATCAAATCATCTCAAAATCACATTCAAACGAATATCAACCTAACTTCATAACTCAATCCATCTTCAAAATCAAAACATCAAAGTCATCCAGATTCCACAACTAAACTTACTAGAAATCACTAACGACTGTATAACATCAAACACTTACACAGGGCCATGGGTGATGATCTGTTAAAATCACAATGATCATTTGATCTTCATAAGCAGCAGATCTATCATTTATCATCTACAGCAATATAGCAGCTCCTAACCTTTGTCAATTCTAACTTCATAAACATACTCATCCTAACTCAATTTCCTAACCTAGAATCAGAATTCCTAAATGTAATCGATCAAATCACATTCATACGAACATTAACCTAACTCCGTAACTTCAAACTCGTAAACTCAAAGTTACAATCAAGCATAAATCACTACCGATTACACAACATCAAACACTTACACAGGTCCATCAGTCTGTGCGATACTGCGAGCTTGTTGAGGCGAAAGATGATCCGGTGGAGGATGAGGTGCGAGATCAAGGTCAATGAAGGCGTAACGGACGGAGTACTTGAAGGAGTGGTGGACGGGGCGGCGGCGCTCGTGCCACACGGTGCCGTCGTATAGCGCCACCGCAGTGGTGGCGTCGCCGGCCGGCGAGCGGCGGAGGAGACGGCGGAGGTGGAGGAGGAGCGATAGAGTGATGGATGTAACGGTGGTTGAGATGATTGAACAGAGAAGATAGAGGACCTCCATTGTTGTGGATAGTTTTATGCATCGTCACCTGTGTTGAATATATTATAGGATTTATGTTCTTAATGATGATTATTAAACTATTTATTATTTAAAAAAAATCGATTTAAGCTAACAAATATTGATAAACATGTATTACTTTACCATCAAGATGCTTAGAAAAAATATTATATATATTACTAATTATTAATTTTGGTACGTTTAATGGGTTGTATAATGTGTTTAGTGAGTTGTACTTATATTTGTTTTTTTTCTTCTTTCTAATCCTTAGTTTCTTTTAAATTCAATCCAATAAAATACATTTTTTACAACTTAACCCCAACATATTTTTACCTTCAACTTTATTCCTCCGATATTTTTCATATTTTATAAATTTTGTTTTATGCTTCAGTCTAAATTTCACGAGTTAACTCACCGCAACGTGCGTGTGTGGTTTAACGTTTTTACCTTTATTTTTTCCCCATTTAACTACTCAGTCGCAACACGCTGGTTCTAGATCCTCTTACTTATTGTTTTATATGCTGTACGTTTTGCTTACGTGGTTTAACGTTCTTACACCTACTTTTCATTGGGTTTATTTTTTTGTTTTTATTTACTTTTTAATATGAGCTTCTTCGATGTTGATGATCACTAGCAGTGGCTTACCATTGGTGCTATTTGAAACGATTTTACGTTCCTGCTGCAATGTGGTGGACTTAATACGAGTTTGTTATCTAAGTACAAATGTTTTTGTTAGAAGATGGTGATTGGCAACCATAAGTGTTATAGATGGAAACAAACTGTTAGAAAATCTAAACTAAACTAAACGGTTACTGGTATTTAACTTCAATTTGGTTTAACGATCGAGTCATTAAATAAAGATAAAAAAACCTATGATTAGAATATAAAAAACGATAGTATTTAGAGGGTTAATTTTTCATAAAACTAACGTATATGTATTATATTGCTATGTGGAGTCCAATCATGTATATTGTATCTTAAAAATAATTAAATTACCAAGTAAAATATAACGTTAATGTTTTCACGACTGGACTGGTCGTTTGGATCAGCGGACTGTTGACCAACACTAGACCGGAACTTGATTCGCACGAAATGAAGCAGCGGCAAGCACTCTAAGCTAAGATCAACCACTTGGATAACGCGGAGCCTTTCTTTCTCGGTTGTCTGTCTTAATAAGTTAAGCGGATTTTATAGAGCAACGGCCATAGTAGTTGCCTGATTACAGAGATGATGTGAATCTATATAGCAACGATCTTTATGGAAGCCACCAACCTTCTTGAAGCCGTCGAATTTCATAGAAGATGTGATCGATTTCATGAATAGAAGTATCAAGTCACAATTGCTACAAATATATTCTAAATGAAAAAATCACATTAGCTCTCACTTGTAGTGTTTTAAGGACATAGCTGATGAGGTGGAAAAACGGTTGTGCATCATAAGATTATTTTATATTTAATAGCTAAAGCATAAAACTATATGTATAAATGTTTATACAATTATATAGTTTTTGCCTCATCTATTTATTGGTATCATAACGTTGGAATTGTGTTCCTTTAGAATAGGGCTGTTCACGAGCCGATCCGAGCGAAGGTATGCTCGAGCTTGCTCGGATTTAAAATCGAGCCGCTCGGATCGGATCGAATTTATAAAAGCGAACGGAAAAGTCATGCTCGTGCTCGAATCGAATTTAACC